>ML101684.1:159459-179290 GCA_003697995.1 Taxidea taxus jeffersonii
CGAGTCCCACATCGGGCTCCTTGCTCAGCAGGGAGCCTGCTTCTCCCTCTGCCTCTGCCTGTCACTCTGTCTGCCTGTGCTCACTCCTGTGCTCTTTCTCTGACAAATAAATAAAAATTTTTAAAAATCTTTAAAAAAGAATTTTAAAAAATAAGTAAATAAAAGAAGTATTGCATACGCAGAATGCAAATAGAACTCAAGAACCATTTTGTTAGCCAGGCTGCTGATGGAAGGTAGCTGGTGGTCTACTGAGCAGGAACGAAATTTCTGGGCCTCGAGTTCTTTTCACTGCGGGTCACCATGACAGCTACCATATTTGTTCTATTTCTTTTCTTTTCTTCTACTTTTTTAAAGATTTTACTTATTTGACAGAGAGATCACCAGTAAGCAGAGAGGCAGGCAGAGAGAGAGGGGGAAGCAGGCTCCCCTCCCAGCCCAGAGCCGGATGCTCTCCTGGGCTCTATCCCAGGACCCTGAGATATGACCTGAGCCGAAGGCAGAGGGTTAACCCACTGAGCCACCCAGGCACCCATCGCACTATTTCTAATCCACTAACTGGAAGAGCTACTGCTTTCATGTTACTGATAAGGAAACCCAGAGTTTAAAAACTGGGCAAAGCCCGTGGTGTTAGGTGTGTAGTAAAAGTCCAATATGCAGAGAAATCATATGCGTCCAGTTGGGGATAGTCAGTAGTATGTATGAAGGAGGGAGAAGGGAGAGATAAGAGGAGTGGGAGGGATTTTAAATATATCTGAAACATTCTGTGCCTTTGAAAGAGAGTAGGACAGAATTTGACTTCTTAAATTTGGTTGGTGAGTACATGGGTATCATTTTTTTGTATGTTTGAAATATGTAAGGTTAAATATATATTAAAATTAAATGAATATATTTTTATACTGATTTTAACTATACACTTATTCCAACATATAAACCTATTCTCTGTATATACTTTTATGTACTTCTTTTATTTTTTTTTTTAAGTATTTTTTAAGATTTTATTTATTTCAGAGAGAGAAAGTGAGAGAGAGCATGAGAGGGGAGAAGCAGACTCCCCGTGGAGCTGGGAGCCGGATGCGGGACTCGATCCCGGGACTCCGGGATCTTGACCTGAGCTGAAGGCAGTTGCTTAACCAGCTGAGCCACCCAGGCACCCTATGTACTTCTTAATGGAAGAAGGGATAGAACAGAGAGGCCCAAAGTAATTGCATAGTACCCGGGAACTGAATGCTAAAAGCCCTGGTGGTTCGTCATTGCCGGGAGCATGTCTTAAGCAGTCTCCTTCTCCAAGCACCTGCTGTTCACTTGGCATAAATACGGCATGGACACCCTTCACACCCCAACCCTGTCTGGAACTGTTCACCTGCCCTTCAAGATCCAGTGTTCTTTTGAAAGCTTCTCTGATTTTCCTGAGTTTTCCCTTCAGCTGGGAAGCTATAGACCTTTCCCCACCCCGACACTGGCCCATTTTGTTTTTTAAATTGAAGTATAGATGGCACACAATGTTTCCTTCGTTTCAGGTGTACAGCGTGGTGATTTGGCAGCTCTAGACTTCATTCGGTGCTTGCTGCAAGTGTAGCTACCACCTGTCACCGCCCAAAGCCACTGCGATACCATTGACTCTATGCCCTGCGCTGTACCTTTCATCCCCGTGACTTGTGCCTTCCCTACCTAGAAGCCTGTACCTCCCATTCCCCTTCACTGATTTTGCCCGTCCCCTGACCCCTCCTCTCTGGCAGCCATCAGTTTGTTCTCCATATTTATGGGTCTGTTTCTGTGGGAAGTCATAGACTTTTAAAAGAAGAGACTTTTTGTGGGACTTACTTCGTTGTGTTGTAATTACTTGTTGTCCATTTCCTGCCAGCCTAGAAACTCATCTAGGGAGTAATTAGGTCTTGCCAGCCTCTACTCCGGTGCCCAGAATGGTGCCTGGCACGGAGTGAAAAACACACGCTGAAGTCAGCTTGTGGGAGGTCTTGGGGTTATGACATATGGACTTTGTTCTCTAGAATTGCAAGGAACTATTGGATTTAGTTTAAAAATTCCTGTATCTTAATGAAACCCATTCACAGTATCAAGGAAAATATTACACCCATAATCCTGGCTTTTAACCACATCAGCTATTTTCCTTTGTCATGGGTCCTTTCCAAATTTTAGCTATACAGATTTTTTTTTTTAAGATTTTATTTATTTATTTGACAGAGATCACAAGTAGGCATCAGAGAGGCAGGCAGAAAGAGAGAGGAGGAAGCAGGCTCCCTGCTGAGCGGAGAGCCCAACTCGGGGCTTGATCCCAGGAACCTGGGATCATGACCTGAGCCGAAGGCAGAGGCTTTAACCCACTGAGCCACCCAGGCACCCCAGCTACACAGATTTCTTAGCTGTAAGCATAATGTACCCATAATTTACTTTTTTGTTTTTCCAATATTAAATTATTCCATGTAGCTACTAGGTCTTCATGATTGTGATTTATCTTATAAATTATCACAGTATTGCACTCTTTTTGGTTTAATAGGTATGCAGTGTTACTTTGTGCTATTAATTCTTAGAAAAGAAAATGTTTTCCCATAATTTTATTTAGTGTCTGTGTATTCTGGTGAACTGTGTGTTTATACTCTCTGATCATTTGTTCATGGGAACTTTGGTGTTCTTTGTATGCTTGGGGTTTTTTTTAAAGATTTTTTTTTACTTTTTTTTTTTTGTTTGTTTGACAGAGATCTCAAGTAGGCAGAGAGGCAGGCAGAGAGAGGGGGAAGCAGGCTCCCTGCTGAGCAGAGAGCCCGATGACGGGCTCGATCCCGGGACCCTGAGATCATGACCTGAACCGAAGGCAGGGGCTTAACCCACTGAGCCACCCAGTCGCTCTGTCTTTGTATGTTTTTAATACTAATTCTTTATTTGTTTTTGCCAACTTTTGTTTCTCACAGAAAATTTTTAAAAACATTTTATTTATTTTAGAGAGAAAGAGCTCGTGCATGGCAGTGAAGGGCAAAAGGAGGTAGGAGAGAGAATCCTAAGCAGAGTCCGAGTTGAGCACATAGCCTGATTTGGGGCTCAATCTCATGACCCTGAAATCACAACCTCAGCTGAAACCGAGTCAGATGCTTAACCAACTGAGCCACCCAGTGCCCCTCTCAAAGAAATTTTTTGAGAAAGAGGATACATAGTATCTTAGGAAGTACATAGTATATGGATATATACAATTTAAAGGCTAATTATTTAAAAATTGCAGAGCTTAAAAATTATAAAGTTTAATTAACACTAAATTATGTAAACATAAATATGATTATGAAATAGTAATTACACATAACCATCAAGCAGATCAAGAAATAGGGTATTACTGGTGCCTCAGGAGTGTGACTTTCCTCTTAAGCAGTCTCCTTCTCCCCACACTAGAGAGAACTATTCTGATTTTGTGGTGACTATCTTGTCTTCATAGTTTACCCTATGTATGCATCCATGGGTAACTTAGTTCAGTTTTACCTGGTTCTGAGATCTATAGTTGATGTACTCTCCTTTGTCTTATTTGGTTTGACATTATGTTTGTGAGATTCTTCCATGTTGTGGATACAGTTTTTTTTAATTTTTAAAATAATTTTTAATAAAAATTTATGTTATTGCTGTAGAGTATTCCTCTGTGTGATTGTGCCACAGTATTTTGGTGTTTTGGGTTTTGTTGTGGGTTTTCTGTTTGCTTGTTTTTACCTATCCTGCTTTTGATGGCATTTGGATTGTTTTCACTTTTTGGCTGTTGATGTCATCGTGAATGTTCTTGTACATATGCCCTGGTGCACATGTTCACAAGTTTGTATATGTAACTCAGGGAACTACTGAGCCAAAGAGTGTGTGTACCTTTTACTTTATAAGGCCAAATTGTTTTCAAAGGTGGTTGCACTCCCTCCCACCAGCGTGTGAGACTTTCCCTTGCCCCACGCTCTTGCTAATATTTGATATTGTGTTGTAATTTTTGCCTATTTAGTAGGTATATGTATAGTAGTATTTTCTTGTGGTTTCAATTCCCTGGATTATTAGTAAAGTTGAGCTCTGTGTTGTGTTTATGGACTGTTTCCTTATTTGTAAAGTGTCTGTTTGAGTTTTTTGTTTTTTCTTAGCAGCTGTCTTGCTTTATCTCATTACTTTGTAGGAATTGTTTAAACATCCCAAACACTACTAATTTGTCAGGTATATATAATGCAAATGTTGTCTCTGTGGCTTTTGAACATAGATTTTAAATATGGTAGTCTAGGGGCACCTGGGTGGCTCAGTGGGTTAAAGCCTCTGCCTTCGGCTCGGGTCATGATCCCAGATTCCTGGGATCAAGCCCCGAATCGGGCTCTCCGCTCAATGGGGAGCCTGCTTCCTCCTCTCTCTCTCTGCCTGCCTTTCTGCCTACTTGTGATCTCTGTCTGTCAAATAAATAAATAAAATCTTTAAAAAAAAAGATGTAATTCAATTTTGCAGTCTTTTTCTTTTTTGTTAGTGCTTTTTATTTATTTATTTTTATTTGTTAGAGAGAGAGAGAGCGAGCATAGGCAGACAGAGAGGCAGGCAGAGGCAGAGGGAGAAGCAGGCTCCCTGCTGAGCAAGGAGCCCAATATGGGACTCCATCCCAGGACCCTGGGATCATGACCTGAGCTGAAGGCAGCCGCTTAACCAACTGAGCCACCCAGGCGTCCCTGTTAGTGCTTTTTATATCTTATCTGAGAAATATCTGAGAAAGTATAAGGTTGTTGTATATTATTCTGCAGAAACTATTTTTTTAAAGATTTTGTTTATTTGCTTTAGAGAGAGAAAGAGAGAATGCACACACATGGGGGAGAGGGGCAGAGGGAGAGGGATAAGCAGACCCCGCCATGAGCAGGGAGCCTGACTTGGGGCCTGATCCTTTGGGATCATGACCTGAGCCAAAGCAGACATTTAACTGACTGAGTCACTCAGGCACCCCCAGAAACTTTGTTGTTTTGCCCTTTACATTTGGATCTGTAGTTCACTTGAAAGTGATTTGTGTGTATGGAGTGAATGAAGTAGGGTTTAAATTTCATTTCTTTTCCATGTAGCTATCCAGTGTCCCAGCACCAGCCACCGGAAAGATTCATTCTCTAGTGTTCTTCAGTGATAGTGTCATAAATTATTATAATTTATCTGTGTATAGGTTTGTTTCTGGGTCCTTTTACTCTTCCACTGGTCTTCTTGCCTGTCCTTACAGCATCACTGCTTTGCTGTTTTTTTTTGAGACAGAGAGCCTACAAGCATGGAGAGGAGCAAAAGGAGAGGGAAAAAGAAAATCTCAAGCAGGCTCCATGCTCAGTGCAGAATGCAATGTGGGTCTCCATCTCATGACCCTGAGATCATGACCTGAGCTGAAATCAAGAGTCAGACACTCAAATTTACTAAGCTACCCAGGCACCGCATCACTGCTTTTTAAACAAGTTTTTTATTAAGTCTTTATGGGTCTTGCAGAGCGAGTCTTTTTAAATTTTTTTTTATTTAAAGATTTTTATTTATTTATTTGACAGACAGAGATCACAGACAGACTCTGACAGACAGAGAGGCAGGCAGAGAGAGAGGAGGAAGCAGGCTCCCCGCTGAGCAGAGAGCCCAACTCGGGGCTCAATCCTAGGACCCCAGGACCATGACCCGAGCCAAAGGCAGAGGCTTTAACCGACTGAGCCACCCAGGCACCCCTGGCAGAGCAAGTCTTAACCACAGATATTTCCTTTAAGTGGTTATAAGGCTATCAGGTTTTCTGTTTCTTTTTTTTTTTTTTTAAGGTTTTGTTTATTTGAGAGAGAGAGCATGCACACAGATGGAGAGTGAGAGGGAGATGTAGACTCCCCGCTGAGCAGGGAAGCCAATGTGGGGCTTGATCCTGGGCCTCCAGGATCATAACCTGAGCCAAAGGCAGACACTTAACCAACAGAGCCACCCGGTGCCCCTTCTGTTTCTTTTTTCTTTTTTTTTTTTAAGATTATTTATTTATTTATGTGACAGACAGAGATCACAAGTAGGCAGAGAAGCAGGCAGAGAGAGAGGAGGAAGCAGGCTCCCTGCCGAGCAGAGAGCCCTATGCGGGGCTCCATCCCAGAACCCTGGGATCATGACCTGAGCTGAAGGCAGAGGCTTTAACCCACGGAGCCACCCAGGTGCCCCCCTTCTGTTTCTTTTTGAGTGACTTTTGATAAGTTAATTTTTAAAGAAGTTTGTCTATTTCATCTAGATTTTAAAGTTTATTGGCACAATGTTCAGGATCTACTATGATATTTTAATGTAAATGGTATATGTAGGTAAGTCTCTTCTTTCAGTCCTGTTACCAATTTGTGTCTTTTCTCTTGTTTTTGGTAAATCTTTTCACGAAACAAACTTTTCGCTTATTGAGCCTCTCTAGCATTTGTTTATTATTTTTAGTTGTTTATAACTTTCTCCTTTCTATTCTCATCAGGCTTAGTTTGTTTTACATTTTGTAACTACTTAGATAGATGCTTTCTGCTCACTAACTTTCTGCCTTCTTTTCTGACAGTATGGCTCTACATTTCCCGGTCACTACCTCTTTAGTTGCATATCATATTTTTATATATGGACTTTCGTTATTTTTCAGTTCCAAATATATCCAGTTCCCATTGTGATAACCTATTTGATACAGTTTATTTATACTTCTTTCTTTTCTTTTTTAAGATTTTATTTATTTATTTATTTGACAGAGATCACAAGTAGGCAGAGAGGCAGGCAGAGAGAGAGAGGAGGAAGCAGGCTCCCTGCTGAGCAGAGAGCCCAATGTGGGGCTTGATCCCAGGGCCCTGGGATCATGACCCAAGCTGAAGGCAGAGGCTTTAACCCACTGAGCCACCCAGGCACCCGTATTTATATTTATTTCTAAACATGGAGATTTCCTGTATTTTTTTTCTTTTACTTTGAAAAATTAAAAATCTTTGGAAAAGTTGCAGAATTAGTACCGTAATGCTCTTTTTTAAAAAAAGATTTTACTTGTTTATTTGACAGAGATCACAAGTAGGCAGAGAAGCAGGCAGACAGACAGGGGTGGGGGCTGGTGGGGGGGAAGCAGGCTCCTTGCTGAGCAGAGAGCCGGATGTGGGCCTTGATCCCAGGACCCTGAGATCATGACCTGAGCCAAAGGCAGAAGCTTAACCCACTGAGCCACCCAGGCGCCCTCCCCTTTTTTGTAAGATTATTTCTTTATTTATTCAAAGAGAGGAATGGGGGGGGCAAGGGGAGGAGCATGGAGAGAGAGACAGGCAGACTCCAAAGTGAATGCAGGGCCCAAGGCCGGTTTTAATTTCAGGACCCTGAGATCATGACCTGAGCCAAAAGCAGGAGTTGGATGCTTAACTAGCTGAGGCACCCAAGTCACCCATGATCTATCTTCTTAAGTATACATTTGCATTCATAAAAATAGTTCATATGTTAGGTTGCAAGGAAAAGATTGGTAATTTTCCTAAAGTAGAAATATTAGAAACAGTCCTTATCACTATACAACAAAACTAGAAATTTAAAATGAAATTTTAAAAAAACAAAAGATTGGAAAATGAAACCCTCAATTAAAGAACTCTTGGATGCAGGGGAACTACGAATTGAAATAAAGGATTCCTGAAAATTAATTAAATGAAAACACAACATTAGATTTTGTAAGATACATATAAAGTAGTGGTGGGGGGGGGATTTATTGTCTCACAATTCAGGAAGGAAAATAAATGAAATAAATTCCAAACTTAGAAAGTTAGAAAAAGAACAAAGTAAAACAAAAGGAAGCACAAGAGAATAAAAAACAGTAAGGATTAAAGCAGAGGTTAATGAGATGGAGAACAGAGAAACATCTGATTGAGAAATCACAATTTTAGTTTCCAAACCATTTAACAAACCAGGTAAACTAATTGCTAAGGTAAGAGCATTAGGAGAAATCACAAATACAAAATAACAAGTGGAAAAAATGTTAATAATATTAGTTTGCATACTTCTGTGTTAAGTGATTTTGAAAATTCAAATGAAATGGAAAATTATTTAGGAAAATATAATTTACCAAAATTGACACCAGCAAAGATTGGAAGTTAAACAACTCAACTTTCATAGAATAAGGTTATGAAAGAACTGTCCCACTGAACACACACAAAAAAACCCTACTAGATCTAAATGGTTTCACAGAGAAATTCTATTGAAAAGTTTTTGAGTCCACATAATCCCAGTGCTAAGTACATTGTTTCAGAGCATAAGAAATGAAGGAAAACTTCCAAATTCTTTATTAGTTAACTTTTTATTCTTACAATTATTGGTTTAGTCATCTGTCTTTAGTTGTTGAAGGGCTAAAGTGAAATAAAATTTCCCCAAAACTCTTCAGCGTTCTAAATGTCTTTGGGTTTTGTGTTTTTAAAAGCAGCTTTATTGATCTACAGTAAACTGTATATGTGTAGAGTGTACAGTTTTTGCAGGGGTGGGATGGAGGGAGAGGGAGAGAATCCCAGGCTGACTCTGTGCTAACCGTGGACCCTGGTGTGGGGCTCAATCCCATGACCCAGCAATCATGACCTGCGCCAAAGTCGGGATTCAATTGCTCAACCAACTGAGCCATCCAAGTGTCCCTGTAAAGTGTACAATTGGATTAGTTCTGATAGGAGATCTCATCACTACAATCAGGTTCATTAACATATTCATCTTTCCCAAAAGTTTCCTCATGCCCCTTTGTATTGCCTCCTTCCTGCTCCCCTTCCCCTAGTCCAGAATGAAGAACTCCTATAGTTCCTTAAAACAAACAAATAGCAGGGATGCCTGGGTGGCTCAGTTGGTTAAGCGGCTGCCTTCGGCTCAGGTCATGATCCCAGCGTCCTGGGATCGAGTCCCACATCGGACTCCTTGCTCGGCAGGGAGCCTGCTTCTCCCTCTGTCTGCTTGTGCTTGCGCTCTCTCTCTCTCTCTCTCTAGCTAATAAATAAATAAAATCTTAAAAAAAATTAAAAATAATAGAATTACCATTGGATCCAGGAATTTCACTCCTGGTACAGACCCAAAAGAATTGAAAGCAGGGTTTCAGAGATATTTGTACACACATGTTCACAGCAACATTATTCACAATAACCAAAAAGTGGAAACAGCCCAAATGTCCATGGACAGAAAAATGGATAAACAAAATGTGTTCGATCCATACAATGGAATATCACTAAGCTTTAAAAAGGAAGGAAATTCTGACACATGCTACAGTTTGAATAAACCTTGAAGACAATATACTAAGTGAAACAAGCCGTTCACTGTATGGGTCCACTAAAGCAGTCAAATTCATAGAAGCAGAAAGAATGGTGATTGTTAGGGGCTGGGGAAAGGGGAAGTAGAGAGTTATTGTTTAACAGGTACAGTGTTTCAGTTTTGCAAGATGAGAAAGTTCTGGCAATTGATTTCACGACAACGTGACTATACTTTATTCCACTGAACCAATGCTTAAAAATGATTAAGATGGTAAATTTTATATTACATGTAATTTAGCACAGTCAAAAATAAAAAAGGATACAGGAGCCAGCTTTAAGGAGCTCCATTCCCACTAATCAAATATGAAAGCATTTAAGCATGGAAATAATGACAGTAATGGATGACAACCCACCAAGTACATTAAGAATCCTTCCTGATAAAAAGCAAATAGGAGAGAAGGGAAAGTTCTTTACAGTCGAATGCCAGCTACTGAACCATGGTCCCCACGACAAAGACTAATGGATAGGGTTATGAAAACCATCATTGCACAATCCTGCTGTTTACTATCACACTATTATTTCTTCAGGCCTGGATCATCAATGGATACTAAAACAATTACTTTTTCTAATTATCTTATTATTGATTTCTGGCATAATTACATTTGGTTAGAGAACATCTTTTGACTTCAATCCACTGAAATTGTTCGGACTTGCCTTATAGCCTAGTACATGGTCAGCTTCTGTAGGCATCTGTTCTTGAAAAGAATGCACATTTTGTAGTTGTAAAGGCTGTGTTATTCAGATCTTCTGGGTGGTTACTGAGTATTTAGTTACTTACTCTATCAATTACTGAGAGCTAATTTTAAATCTATCATTATAGTCTTTTTCTTGTAATTTTATCAGTTTTGCTTCATGTATTTTGCAGATACTGTATGGGCCATACAGATCTAAAGTTTTATATCTTTCTAGTGAATTGAATTCTTTTTTTTTAAGATTTTATTTATTTGACAGAGAGACAGCGAGAGAGGGAACACAAGCAGGGGGAGTGGGAAAGAGAGAAGGAGGCTTCCTGCGGAGCAGGGAGCCTAATGCAGGGCTCAATCCCAGGACCCTGAGATCATGACCTGAGCCAAAGGCAGACGCTTAATGACTGAGCCACCCAGGTGCCCCAGAATTTACATTCTGCCATGACCCTCTTCATCTCTAGTAGGCTTTCTGTCTTAAGAATCTATTTTGTCTGATATTAACATAGCAATCTCAGCTTGCTTCTGGTGAGTTTTTACATAATTCTTTTCATTTCAGCCTTTCTGTACACCTAGTGTTTTAGACATGTCTCTGACAAACAGCAGATACAGTAGTTAGATTTCATTTTTTAAGTTCAGATTGATAATCTTTTCAGCCAAAGTGGTCAGTTTATATTTATTGTAACTAACAAATATTTGGATTTAAATATACTACCAGCTTATTTTGTACTTTGTATTACATTTTCACTTTTCTCTCCTCTCTTATAGCTTTTTCGTAAAGATTTCTTAGAGAGGGAGAAAGCATGCAAGCGGGGGGGGGGGGGGGGCAGGGCGGAGGGAGAGGAAGAGAACCCCAAGTAGACTCCCTGCTGAGCGAGGAGTCCAAGGCGGGGCTTCCCTGAGATCATGACCTGAGCTGAAATAAAGAATTTTAAGTCATTCTATTTTTATTCTTCAGTGGTTACCTAGAAAGTGCAGCATGCACATTTGTCTTCTCAAAGTGTAAAGCCAAACAACACCATACACCCCTCACAACACAGAGGCCTTGGAGCACATTAACTCTCTTTACCTCACTTATGTGTCATTATTGATGGGTATTTTAACAATTTATTTCAGCCCTGCAAGACATTGTTGCTTTGCGCAATCAAGGCTCTCATGGCTTTAGCCACATATTTACCACGGTCTTGACTTCCTTCAGTCCAGTCATCATCTAGGACTTCCAGGTATGCTCACTTTTCTACTACCTGAAGTACCTCCTTCAGAATCTCATTTAATTAGAGTCGCTGGTGGAAAACTATTGGTTCTGGTGATCTGAAAATGTTTTTCTTTTACCTTGTGTTTTTTTTTATAACAACTTTGAGATATAATTCACAAAATGGGGGTGCCTGGGTGGCTCAGTGGGTTAAATCCTCTGCCTTCAGCTCAGGTCCTGATCCCAGGGTCCTGGGATTGAGCCCCACATTAGGCTCTCTGCTTTGCAGGGAGCCTGCTTCCCTTCCTCTCTCTCTGCCTGCCTCTCTGCCTACTTGTGATCTCTGTCTGTCAAATAAATAAATAAAATATTTTTTTAAAAATTCACAAAATGTAAAATTCACCCATTTAAAGAGTACAACTCAGTGGCTCTTACTATATTCGTAGACTTGTGTAGCCACTGTCACAGCTGATTTCAGAATATTTTCCTCAACCCAAAGAGAACCTCCATACCCCTTGCCATCACCGCCCCCCAATCTGATCATCAGCCCCATCTCCAGGCAATCACTAACCTACTTTCTTTATACAGCTTTGCTTATTTTGTATATTTCATATAATCGGAATCATACCATATGCCTTTTTTTGTGACTGGCTTCTTATCCCTTAACATAGTATTTCAAGGTTCATCATTATTGTAGCATGAATCAGTACTGTATTCCTTTGTATGACCAAATAATATTTCATCACGGGGATACACATGTTTTATTTTTCCGTCTGTCAGTGGATGGCCATTTGGGTTGTTTCTACTTTCTGGCTATTATGAATAATGCCTCTATGAACATTCAGGTAAAAGTTTTTGTTTGAATCCATGTTTTCCATTCTTTTGAGTGTATATCTAGGAGTGAAATCACTCTGTTTAGGCTTCTGAAGTACTGCCAGACTTTTCCAACACAGCTGCACCATTTTGTACTCTCAATAGCAGTGTATGAGTGTTCCGATTTCTCTGCATCCTCAACACTTATTATCCATTGCTTTTGTGATGGTTTAAAAGTAACAGCTTTACTGAGATGTAACTCACATATCACGAAATTCACCCTTTTAAAGAATACAATTCAGTCTCAATTTTTGAGGGATATTTTTGCTAGGAAAAGAGTTCTAGGTTATTTTCTATGAGCACATGGAAAATACCATTCTGCTGCCTCCTGATTTTCATTTGTGCTTAAGAGATCAATTTTCTGTTCAAATGTTGTACAATGATATAATTTGATGTGGATTTCTTTTTTATCTATCCTGCTCAGAATTTGTCTGCATTCTTGAATCTGAAGATTCTTGTCTTTGATTCTGGAAACATCCCAGCTGTTACCTTTTTAAGTATTAGTTCTGCCCCAGATTCTCCTCTTTCTGGAACTAGATTTCTGTTTAATTTCTGTTATAGTTTCTGACTGTACCTTCCATGTCTTCTAACTTCTCATATTTTCTACCTGTTTATCTCTCTGTGTATGCATTTGTTAAGTCAGAAACCATGAAGGGGCTTAGATTTTGCCCTTCTTTTAAACTAGCAAGTTAGCCTGTCACAGGTTTTTACACACGCATATGTGCACATTTACATAGGTACTGTCGAGACCCAAGACCCCTGGATCAGAGATACAGACAAGATACTGTAACAAACACAGCCAGCAATATCTTGCATCAGTTCCCCATGCCCTAATTCCCACAGGGTGAGGTGATAAGGGCAAGGTGATACTGTGTGTATATACAGTTTAGTGCATCACAGAAAAGGAACTCCAAAATTCAGAGACTCTGAACACTTAAGGGTTGCTGACACACTGCACGTCCTTCCCTCCAGAGGGATTACTCATTACCCTAGGATGTAGGCAGATCTGCCCCGGGTGAGATGGGGAGGGTGCCTTAAGTTTTATTACCCTGAAATGTAAGGAAATGTCTCCAGGGAGAGAAGGGAGATGGCTTTGTCTTTACTACTCTGGGTTGTCTCTGGGGAGGTGTGACTCCAGATCTCTCTGGAGGTTCACACTATGTCTAGCTGCCAAAGGTTTAACATGTCCTTTGCTCAGTAGGCTTGGACCATGTAGGAATGTGAGAAATCCATGGAAACTGATCCTGGACACTTTCTTATAATTATAATTAGTAAATGGGATTTTCCCTCCCATTTACTAATTATCTCTTCAGTTGTGTGTAATGTACTGGTAAATCCATTCATTGAGTTCTTAATTTTGGTTATTGTATTTCTCATTTTTAGAAATTCTCTTGGCAAGATCATTTTTATAGTTTTCTCTTTAGTGCAGATACTTCCAAACTCGTTTTTTATTTTTCTAAACATAATGAGTGTAATTGCTTTATACTTTTTATGCTTAATACTATTCAACTGTTTTTCTATTACAACTAGTTCTCATTCCTGGTGCCTTGTTTCCTTGTGTGCTTGGCTATTTTTGTCTGTGTTTGCTACGCATTGTCTTGAAGAATTATTTATGGGAATTTTTTAAGCCCTAAGATAAAGGTATATTTCTCCAGGGATGTTTTTGCATTTGCTTCTGCCAGGTGTTCTGGAGTTAGGATCACTTTAATCTAAATTCATGACTTGAAGTTTTAAGAAATTATTCAGGTGTAAAAATTGATTTGAAAATATTTTGGGGCTTGTGGTCTCAGGGTCTGTCCCACTTAGTCCCTCAGCAGCTGGTAACTTCTCTCTTCACTTACAGACACCAGGGATAAAAATAGAGTTTAATTTTGGTTTACGTTTTCCCAAATCATATAGACATTGGGGGTGCTGGTTTTATAGGGGAACATTTCCTACCCTGGTTAGGCCTTAACTCTCATTCTGTCCATCTTTTCCCTCCAAGGCTACCAAAATTGATGTCCATATTCTCAGGATGAGACATCTGTCTTAGGACAAAAGCAATTTCAGGGCTTTCCATAACCCTCTGGTTGCCCACTCTCATTTAGATTTTGGCCTGATAATTTTTTTAACTTCTTATCATAGATTTGATGTATTTAATAATTCCTTTTTTTACCCAACACCAATCTAGAGCAACTGTCAACAAACCTTTTCTGTAAAGGGCCAGATAGTAAATATTTTAGGTTTTGCAGACCAGATAGTTTGTCATAACTACCCAACTATGGTGTTAAAGCTGTCATAGGTAGTATGGAAACAAAGAAGTATGGTTGCGTCTCAGTAAAACATTGCTTACAGAAATTGGCCAGTGAGTTGTAGTTTGCTAGCTCCCGATCTAGAGTATATTGCTTGCTGAACACCCCAGTAACGCTTGTTAAATACTCATTATTTCCCCATTTTGTTATGTTTCTCTCACCACATGTTAAGCATTATGTTTTAGAGACTAGGGTTTTTTTTTTTTTTTTCTTTTTCAAGATTTTATTTATTTGAGAGAGAGAGCATGAGAGGGAAGAGGGTTAGAGGGAGAAGCAGACTCCTTGCTGAGCAAGGAGCCAGTTGTGGGGCTTGATCCTGGGACTCCATGATCATGACCTGAGCTGAAGCCAGTAGCCTAACCAACTAGGCACCCCTAGGTTTCTCTTTTTTTAAGACGTGTACCATGCCACTTAAATTAGTGTTATAGTTAACATAATTGTATTTCCCCAATGTTATTTCATATTCTTGTCTTGTGCTTTTGTCACATGAACTTTAGAAGCATTTTTGTTGACTTTTATGAAGTATTCTTGTGGTGTTTTCATTGGAATTTTGTTAAACTCATGAATTTATTAAAAACTGTTATCTTAATGATATTTAAACCTTTCATTGAAGAATATGAAACACTGGTCTATGAAATATTTTTCCAAATTTTTCTTTATTTCTCCCAGTGATATTTGGTCATTTTCTTTCTGTCACGAAGATGTATGTCTTTTGTTAGGTTAATTGGTAGTTTAGTACTTTTCATTGCTATTGTTAACTGAATGCTTTTTAAAAATTGTATTTTCTAGTTAGTTATTACCACTACACAAGAATGCACTTGACTTCTGTGGATTTCTATTTATCTTTTATTTAACCACTTTGCTGAAGCTTTAATTATGTATTGTTATGACTGATTTCCTTTGCATTTTGTTGGTATATAATCATATTGTCTGCATGTAATGATATTCTCATCTCTTCTAGAATTTTCTTTTTTGAATATTTTCGCATTGGCAAAATGTCCTATATGAGAGAGAAAATAAGAGAAGGGCCTTGTCTTTTGTCCCTGTGTTTAATAGATTCACTCCTATTGTAAAATATAAGATAGTATATAATATATAATATGTAATAAAATACAGAAGTTAATAATAAATTATAGAATAATTAATATAATATAGAAGTTAAAATTATATGTGTGTAATATATGCATATATATTTCATATATAATTTTAACTTCTTTATTTTATTAATTTTAACTATATATATAATTTTAACTTCTAATTCTATGGTTCAGTCTATCTATTAGAAATGGTTTGAGTGGGATGTCTGGGTGGCTCAGTTGGTTAAGCCACTGCCTTCGGCTCAGGTCGTGATCCTGGGGTCCTGGGATCAAGTCCCACATCGGGCTCCTTACTCAGCGGGGAGCCTGCTTCTCCCTCTGCCTCTGCCTGCTTGTGCTCGCTCTCTGTCTCTCTCTGACAAACACATAAATAAATAAAATCTAAAAAAATAAAAAATAAAAAGAAATGGTTTGAGTTTTATCAGATGGCTTTTCAAAAATGCATTGGTAATATGTACTCTATAAATCTATATATATGGTGAAGAAGTTTAAGAAGAGGCAAAACTAATCATTGGTAATAGAGTAAGATAGTGGTTACATCTGGGGTATATTAACTGGGAGAGGGGACAAGAAAGCATATTCTAAGCATAAAGTTAGAAATGTTCTATACTGTGATTTGAATGTCATTTATATAGTTGAATATATAAGTAAAACTATATTGAGACATACACTTAAGATCAGTGCTCTTTACTGCACATATATTTTATCCCAATGGAAATGTATTTTTTAAAATCTATTGATCTGATCATACTGATTTTTATTAAAATGACATATCATATTAATGATTTTACTTAATGTTAAACCAGCTTTACATTTCTGGGATAAGCCGTAGTTGATCACAGAGTTGAGGGGTGCCTGGGAGGTACAGTTGGTTAAGTGCCTCTTGGTTTCGGCTCAGGTCGTGATCTCAGGGTTGTGAGATTGAGCTGTGCATTGGGCTCCATGCTCAGAGCCAAGCTGGCTTGAGTTTCTCTCTCCCTCCCTCTCTGCCCCACCCCCCACCCTGTGCACATGTGTACACTCTCATTCTCTCTCTCTCAAATAAATAAATAAATCTTTAAAATAATAAAGTCCTTTTGAGCCATCCTTTATATATTCTTTAAAATTGATTTTATTCTTTCATTTAATAAGTTTTAGCTAAGTGCTAGGTACTTAGAGATGCTATGGGCTATAAAACCAATAAGGGCCCAGTCTTTGCATTGTACTTATAATCTAGTAGAAGAAATAACCAATCAAATAATTATTTAAATGTACGTAGAGTTACAACTGTGATAAGAACTGCAGGGGCACCTGGGTGGCTCAGTGGGTTAAAGCCTCTGCCTTCAGCTCAGGTCATGATCCCAGGGTCCTGGGATCGAGCCCCACGTCGGGCTCTCTGCTCAGCGGCGAGCCTGCTTCTCTCCTCTCTCTCTCTGCCTGCCTCTCTGTCTACTTCTGATCTCTCTCTGTCAAATAAATAAATAATATCTTTTAAAAAAAAAAAGAACTGCAGTTGAGAGGTATTATTATAAGAGTATATTATAGGGGAATTGTTTTGTATCAAGCACACACACATGTCTATATAGATACGGATATATGTGCTGCTTACTCTCTACTGGAGACCATTTAAACACTTCACAAATACTAATTCATTCAAATTCACATAGCAACCACATGAGGTGGGTGGGCATTGTATAGATGAGGAATCTGAAATGCAGAGTGGTTAAATGATAATGTCTAAGGTCACTTAGCCAATAAGTGGCAGAGCCAGGACACAAACCCATGTACTTTGGCCCAGAACCCAAGCTCTTAACCTCTTATGCTATTACCTAAATATTGAGTTTTCCTTAAGAAAGTAATGATTCAGTTGACATGTTGGAGGATGAGTAGGAGTACACTGTGTCAGGGGGGTCTGATAGAAGGCTCCTGTTTCGAGAGGAGCATGTAGTCAACTATGTCATATACTTAGAGGTCAGGAAAGAGAAGGTTCGAAAAAAGCTGTTGGATTAAGTAACATAGAGATCATTGGTGGCCCTATTAAGGGTTTTAGCATTGTGGTCAGGGTAGAAGCCAGATTTATATGAGGAAAAGAGTGGTTGAGAGAGAGGCAATGCAGAATGAAGGTGAGTCTTTCAAGAAGTTTGGCTCTAGGGGCGCCTGGGTGGCTCATTCGGTCAAGGGTCCAACTCTTGATTTCAGCTCACGTCATGGTCTCAGGGTTGTGGGATTGAGCACCGTGTTGCGCTCCATGCTTAGCCAGGAGTCTGCTTGTCCCTCTCTCTCTGCTCCTCTCTTGTGTGAGCTTTCTCTCTCAAATAATAAACAAATAAAATCATTAAAAAGAAAAAAAGTTTGGCTCTACAAGAAAGGAGATACAGAGTTCTATAAGCATCGTGTTTTGGAGTTTTCTTTCCTGAAAGGGAGAGGCTCTCACATGTTTCGAAGGTAATAAATAGAGTAAGATTTTTGGGAAGATGGAGGATGTGTAGGGGACCTGAGGGTTCAGGTAGAGAATGTGACCTTGTCAAAGAGAGTAGGCTGGATCCACATAAAGGGGGAGCTTGCATGTTTGGCAGCAGAAAGATGAGGAAGTTCCTGTGGTCGTTTCTTCTGTTCTCTGTCATGTAGAAAGGAAGTCATCTGCTGAGAGAGAGAGGAGTGAGAAGTTTGAGGAGAAGTAAGGTGAGAGTAGATTGGCCAGAGAACTGTACTTTTTTCCCCCCGGCAGAGCTGCAGGCCCGTTTGAGGTTGGTGAGCATGAATTTCAGTTTCTTACTTGGTTCTTAACAATGTTTTAGGGTCAAGACCATGCTTGTGTTGTAGAATGAATTTGGTGCTTTTTAGAAAAACTTTATAGTTCTTTTTGGTTTTGACTGTTCATTTTGGATTCCTATTATATCAATATTGAAGACATCTCTTTTTTAATGAAAAGTCCATTTAATTTAGATCAACTCTCATACTTTGGTACTTAGTGTTTCTGTTTCCCTTTATGTTTTATTTCTTCTTTTATATTTTACTTTGTCCTTTGATATTTTGTTTTACTATTTGTCCCTTTATTGTGCTCTAGAAAAAACTTCTTGGTTGTGTCAGTTCCCCTAATTTTTCTTTATTGGCTTTCATTTCATTCAGTTTTTTTAGGGGTGCGTGGGTGGCTCAGTTAGTTAAGCATCTGCCTTTGGTTCAGGTCATGATCCCAGGATCGTAGGATTGAGCCCCACGTCAGGCTCCCTGTTCAGTGGAGAGCCTGCTTTTCCCTCTCCCTCTGCTGTTCCCCCTGCTTGTGCTCTCTCTCTGTCAGATAAATAAATAAAATCTTTTTAAAAATTTTGTTTGAATTATTATTCTGTGCTTTTTCTAAGATTAGTGTATAATTAGTTCCTTGTTTTCCTCTCTTCCAGTCATATTCAAATAAAGCAAATTCTTAGCAAGGGCTATGGGCTTCTGGTGGGACTCAGAACTACCTGAAACTTTTTACAAAATTGTGTTCATTTTTCTGGACAGAGGGTCCATTACTTCCATCAGATTGTTATCAGAATCTATAACCTAAAATGTTAAAAACTAAAAACCATTGCCAACTAAGAGTTCAGTATATAGTGTTTTAATTTTTACAGTTTAAAAATAGTATCATTCTATAATATTGAGATTTTTTATCAGTTCCAGTTGTTTTATTTAGACCATAATTTAAACTTTCTAAATTTTACTTTTATTTTCCTTATTAATTTTTTTAAAAGATTTTATTTATTTATTTGATAGAGACACAGCGAGAGAGGGAACAGAAGCAGGGGGAGTGGGAAAGGGAGAAGCAGGCCTCCCGCTGAGCTGGGAGCCCGATGTCGGGCTCAATCCCAGGACTCTGGGTTCATGACCTGAGCCGAAGGCAGATGCTTAAGGACTGAGCCACCTGGGTGCCCCTATTCATTTGTTTTTATTAACTTGTGCCTCCAAATTAAAACTTTGAATCTCTACTTTTTGGTGTATATTGTTTCTTTGACAGCTTTTTTTATTGCTAATCAACATTTTTAAAGGATTATATTATCTACTTCTCATTTTATTCCTGCCAGTTATCATTTAGTTCTGGAATCAAAGACTAATTTTAGAAGGAAACACAGATACTCTCCAGCCCAATCTCCTGATTTTACAAATGAGGATGCTAGAGAGAGTAAATGAATTCCTCCAAGCCACACAGTGAATTTGTGGCAGGATTGACCAAAGAAGCTGGGTTACTAGTACATTTCTCACTTCCACTGGTCTTTGCGTTTTATTAGTAAAGTGATGCTGATCTCCTTACAATTCTGCTTCTTTCCATTATTTCTCTTTGCATTTTTAACAGTTTTAACTTTATTCATTTTCTTGCTGTGTTGTTTGGGTCATAGAGATTGAGTATAGTTTCAGCTTTTTAATCTTTTTTTTTTTTTTAATTTTATTTATTTGACAGAGATCACAAGTAGGCAGAGAGGCAGGCGGGGTGGGGGGG
>RCUC01130623.1:0-10090 GCA_003697995.1 Taxidea taxus jeffersonii
TGGGAAGTAAATAAGGAACATTTTTATAAAATGAACTAATGTTCAATCCACATTCATTATGACTATAGTTGTAGCTGGCCAAGAAGAGCTAGAATTCTTTGAATTGCCCTGGGTACTGTTTTTCCTCCATGGAAAAATTGCTTTAGAAGGACCTTAGAGATCATTTTATCCAGTCATTACATCCAGAAAAACTAGAATCCAGTGAGCTTAAGTGACTGGCCCCAAGTCACGAAACAGGTTAATAGTAGTAGAACCTGGACTAGGCTTCTGGACTAGTTTTGTCCTCTTCTGCAAAGTCGTATCACCTTTCTGACAGACCAGGCATTAGGAAGATGATAAGAGGCATTCCTTTGTACTCTACAGTATGAGTGCTATTATGCCTTAGATTTTACAGTTTCTTTACATTGAAGATTCAGAACTGTGGTAGGCACGTGTGTATTTCATAATGAAATAAGAACTGTTTCTTCTCAATTTCCAGCTCTCATTTTTCTCAGTATAATGCACTTCTGTGAGATACTCCCCATTACAGTCTGAACTATCTTAGGCTTCCAGTACTTGGGTGTTGTCATAGGAAGTCCTGCGATTTGGTTTGCATGACAGGGAAATTTGATATTAGGGGGTTTGGGGTGTGCATTATCTTTCTCTTGATTTGTCTGTGCACCTAATGTCTCCCAGTGGAAGAGAGGTATGAATGTGCATGGTGATTTGTTGTTGTTGTTTCCATCACATGCATAGCACTCGCTAAGATTTCCTTTTTTTTTTTTTTTAAACTCCTTTCATTTGATTATTCTTCTTGGATGATTTTCTTCATAGATGATTGTGGAGCTCCTGTATGTAGTACTTTGGCAGAGGTGGAATGGGTTACATGCTTTTATCCTTTTTGAAGTTTATGTGATTAGCTCTACAATACTATGCATTGGAAATACTAGATTGTCTCATCATATGGAACATCTGGTTGTCTTTGGAGTTGAGGTTTGATCAGTATGGTTATATGAGGCTTTCAGAAGCACATTTAGAAGTACATGATGAGAGGCATTGTTAGAGAAGTTTGAATGGAGTTTGGAAAACTGAAATGTTAAAATATTTTAAAATAGTTAAGAAGATTATTATTTTTTTAAGGTCAGATGTACTCAGGTATCCATATACAGTAAGATTAATCCCACTTGGTGTACAGGTCTGTGAATGTTTATGAACTTATTAACCCTGTAATTACAGTCAAGAATAGTATTTGCATCATCCCCCAGGGTACCATTTTGTTTTTCACCATCAACAGTGTAGAATTCCCTGTCTGTGCATCCTCAGTATTTGACATTGCCAGTTCTTTGTCTTTTTGTAATACCAGTATAGTAGATCTTAGTGGTCTATCATTGTAGTCTTCATTTGCATTGTCTTAATGACTATTGATAATGATAAAGAAACTAATGATAAGTTTCTTTTCATGTGTTTTGTTTTGTTTTAAGATTTTATTTATTTGACAGAGATCACAAGTAGGCAGAGAGGCAGGCAGAGACAGAGAGGGGGAAGCAGTCTCCCTGCTGAGTGGAGAGCCTGATGCGGGGCTCCATCCCAGGACCTTGGGATAATGACCTTAGCTGAAGGCAGAGGCTTTAGCCCACTGAGTCACCCAGGCGCCCCATGTTTTCATGTGTTTTTATGTAAGTCACCCATATATCTCTAGGGAAATGACTTCAGATTTTTTTTTGCCCTTTGGGTTTATTGCTCAGCTTTCATATAAGTTTTCATATATTCCAAATAACAGTTCATTAGATATGTATTTTGCATATATTCTCTCCTAGTCATTGGATTTTCATTTTCTTAATGGTGTCTTTCAGTGGGAGAGGGAATTTGAGGAAGGTGTTCAAAAGACACAAATGCCAAGTTATAAGATAAATAAGTACTAAGGATGAAATATATAGCATCATGACCGTAAGTCTGTTGCATGTCGTATAGGAAAGTTGTTAAAGGAGTGCATTCTGAGAGTTCTTACTGCAAGGAGAACTTTTTTCCTTTTTATTGTATTTATATGAGATGATGACTGTTCCAAACTTGTGCCATAAATTGAAGAAGCTATTACCATGAATTTACATGGAAAAAATTTGGAGCATTCTCAGACCCCACAAATAATGTCTCTGAGGCTTTTCTGATACCTTAAGACAGCGCTTGCTCACAGATGCACAAAATAAATTGATATTAAGCACAGATGGTCACAGACACAGTTCAAAGCTATGGCAGCTTGCTGCTGAGATGTTGAGTGTTTCCAGGGAAGGAGCTCAGCGTGTTCGTGTTCCCTCTTACTCTCAGAGGTGTGTGCTGCCTCCATGACAGCCTGCTGCAAAACAAATGTAGAACATTTTCACTTTTCACCTGCCATCCTAAAAGCAAAAATCCTCTCTGGGTTTTTTTTTTTTTTTAAAGTCAGCAAAACAAGTAACCATGCAAGTTGTTTGTGGAAATAAAGTGGTGTGATATAAACTTTAAAAAAGTAGGGGCATCATGAGGTGTCAGGGTGATGCAGTCGCTTAATCCTCTGAGTCTTGGTTTCAGCTCAGGTCATGATCTCATGCTCTTGAGATCCAGCCCTATGTCCTTGTCAAGCTCCTCACCCAGGGGGGTGTCTGCTTAGGAGTTTGTCTCCTTCTCTTTCCCTCTGAACCTGCTCTCTAACCTCCATTCTCTCTCTCTCATCTCTTTCTCTCAAATAAATAAATAAATAAGTCTTTAAAAAGTGGGATCTATCTGTATGTATATATAATTAAAGTCTTTCACTCTGGCTGAATTTATGTTGGGAAAAAATTGGAGAATAATTCAACTCTGAAAACTAATTAGATGACTGGTTATATATATTGTAGTGCACTTTTATGTAACAAAATGTTATATCACTGTAAAGATGATGTATTCAAACATGATCTTTCAGAATTCATTATTAAAGGCTAGAAATGAGATATAGACAACATTGTATTATTCAGATTAGGCTCTGCTAAAGTAACAAATAACAGCTTAGAGGCTTCAAACATAATAATGATTCATTAGTCATTCATGCAACATCTGCTCTGGGTTCAGCGGTGCTCCATGGCAAATGGTAACTTGGGGCCTCAGTTGGCTTCCATGTAGTGGTCCTGCCAGATAGATCAATCTGAGTTTCAGGGTTCATGCCCCATCTTCGGTGCCTCCATCCAGTAACCTCATTTATACTTATAGTTTAGGTAGCTCCAAAAGATGTGGGAAATACACTCCTTTCACCTGACTTAGAATGAGAAAATCAGTGAGATAACATTTTCTAAAACAGGTATATAGTGTTGGTCTCATTGTTTTTATTGTTTATAACAGCATTTATATGTCTGTAATGGATATAGCTTTTTCTGTATACCTATGTGTCTGAACCAAGGGTCAGCTCAACATAGCCCGTGTCAAATCTGGCTTGGCTACCTGTTTCTATACAACCAACTAGCGAAGAAGGGTCTTTAAGATAATTAAATGGTTGAATAATATTTGGTGATATATGAAAATTACTTGAAATTCAAATTTCGGTGCTCATAAATAAAACTGTATTGGAGACATAGTCATGAACCTTCATTTACATTTGTCTTTGATGATAGATTCAGCAGAAGAACTGAGAAGTCACTACAGAAGTCATGGAACCCACAGAGCTTAAAATGTTTGAGTTAGGCCTTTACAGAAAGAGTTTGCTGACCTATTGCCCTAAATACTTAAGAAAAGTAGGCATAAAAACAAAATTGTCATAGTCCTTACTTGAATGTTTGGTATTTAAAGTTTTTTGTTTTTCTTTTTTGTTTTTCTTTTTTTTTTTTTTTTTAGTTTTTAATACTTTCTTCTAGTCTCTAAGATTTCCACAATGAATAGGTGTTATGGCCATATTTGGGGCAAATTGGAAAAAATAATAATAAATAACTCATATGTAGAATTGCTAAGAATATTCTTACATGAGTAGGGGCAAATAGCTGCCTTCTCTGTGGAGGCCTCCAGCCTAGCACAGGAGAGAGAGGGATGGCTTCCTTCCCAGCCTCCTGTCTCAGTCCTCTCCCCCTCATTCCAGTCTCTAGCCACGCTCCCTTTCTCTCTCTGCAAATAAACTCAACTCATTCTGTCACCATGGCCTCTACACTTGCATCTCCCTGGAGAGCCATTTCTCCAGATTTTCACATGGCTGACAGCTTTGTCATTCAGATCTTAGCACAAATGCCTTTTCTGACTCCTCTGTGTAATGTTTTATACTAGCACAGTCATCTCGATCACATGTTCCTGTTTTTTCCCCCTCTTTGCAGGTACCATTATCTGCTTTATTTCATTGATCTATTCATATTCTTATTGTCCGTGAGAACTAAATATCCATGAATGCAGAATCCTTATCAGTCTTTGGTCACTGCTCTGTCCTAGAACATTGCACAATGAATAGCAAATGACCTATGCAGAGAGACTGAATGAGTAATGATTGTTTCAATTAGAAAGTTAATGTGTACTGTTATGGACACATTGCATCTTGAACAATCTCAGTTGAAAGCCTGATCTCTTCTAGGGAAAGCCTCTCTACTCAGCAAAATTCCTAACTTTGTGTCATTCATCAGCTGACAGTTGACTTTTGAATTTAGCTGTGCCAGTGATGAAAAAAGTCTGTGGTTCTTATATGTGACATGGTAAGATTGTTGACTGAAGGAAAACATGCCACTCTAAGCAAATTAAGAAGAGTTTCTTTGAAAAATCATGATTTATAGGTCCACGGATAATGCTTTATTTTTCTGACCATATGAGGATGATTGGACAAAATGTATGAATGTACCTAACCAACACCAACAGCATACATTAATTAGATATCCGATTTGTGAAAAGATAAATGAAAAATATTACTACTTTTAAGAAACAAAGAAAATTGGGGTGCCTGGGTGGCTCAGTGGGTTGGGCCTCTAACTTCAGCTTGGGTCGTGATCTCGGGGTCCTGGGATCGAGCCCCGCATCGTTCTCTCTGCTCAGCGAGGAGCCAGCTCCCCCCTCTATGTCTGCCTGCCTCTCTACCTACTTGTGACCTCTCTCTCTCTGTCAAATGACCAAATAAAATCTTTTAGAAAATTTAAAAAAAAGAAGGAAAATAGAGAGAGATCTGTGTAATCAGGTTGTAAAAATGAAATATTATAAAGATAAAATACATTATTGATATAAATTTAAGATACCATAATAGCTGAATTTATGTTCTAAGAACATATCTCCAATTCTTTTTCTAAATAATTGTTTATATTTTTTATTTTTTTATAAACATATAATGAATTATTAGCCCCTGGGGTACAGGTCTGTGAATCGTCCAGTTTACACACTTCACAGCACTCACCACAGCACATACCCTCCCCCATGCCCATAACCCCACCACCTTCTCCTGACCTCCTTCTCCCCAGCAACCCTCAGTTAGTTTTGTGACATATCTCTAATTCTTAACTGCTAATGAGAGAATGTTAGATACTCTTTTTTTACCCCAAATATTTTTCTCCTTTACATTAAGAAAGCTCTTCCTTCCTCTCGGTTTGTACCAATGCAACTAGTACAGAATTAACTACATTAATAGGAAAAGCCATTTATTCCAGCAGGGAAAATAAAAGATTAAGCTCAGGCCCCAGACCACTATTAACTGCAAAGAAAAATGAGAAAATAGCATAACTTAAATCTAATGTTTTATTAAAAGTGCAAATGTATTAAAGGAATATTAAACAGGCTTCCATTTTATATGAGTGTATAATGCAAATGTTATTATTTTTTTAAAGATTTTATACATTTATTTGACAGACAGAGATCACAGCTAGGCAGAGAGGCAGGCAGGGAGAGAGAAAGGGAAGCAGGCACCTTGCTGCGCAGAGAGCCCGATGTGGGGCTTGATCCCAGGACCCTGGGATCATGAGCTGAGCTGAAGGCAGAGGCTTTAACCCACTGAGCTACCCAGGCGCCCCAGCAAATGTTATTTTCATTCTCACAATCATCTCAGACAACAGACGGCCCAACTGAGTTAAAGTTGTGTATTCTCATTTCTACTAAACAATCTGTTCACAGAAAGGCTATTTAAAATGAATATATTCTAATCCATTCATATGTCAACTGAGATTTCTAAGCTAAAGTAAATAACTTTTAAAAGGAGAATACTTAAGATTTTATTTATTTATTTGATAGAGAGATCACAAGTTCACAGAGAGGCAGGCAGAGAGAGAGGGGAAGTAGGTTTCCTGCTGAGCAGAGAGCCCTATGTGGGTCTCTGTCCCAGGACCCTGAGCCAAAGGCAGAGGCTTAACCCACTGAGACACCCAGGTGCCCCATTACCCCTTATTTGAATGAAAAATCTCAAACTTTTGGTTTGTTTATGTATGTCATAGGCTATTTATTGTCAAATCAATAATTCTTTGATATTTTCTTAAACAGATGAAATTTGCCTTCATCCCCCCAGTGTGTGTGTGTGTGGGGGGGGGAGATGCAAGACTATAATTTTATCTGAGAAATGAGATTAAATTAATTTAATGACTTCTTGTCCACTTGATAAGTTGCTGCTCCTAAATGGAAAAACTGCCACTTGTAATTAATGACTGTCCATACTGTTTCAACTGATCAAATGCCTAATTCATAGAAAACATTGAAAGAAGTTCTGTATATCTTACAGCAACTCAGTGGAGAAATCTTGTCCCAGGGGTATGTAAATCTGACATCTGAAAAACCTCTGGATCAGTCTAAGGAATTGCCTATTCTCCTTCAGTAACTGAATTTTGTTTGGCTGCTGCCTTCCAGGACAAACACAAACTTTTAACTTCTCGATCAAACTGTTTCCAAATCACAGACGGACTGCCAAGGATGTTCCATTTTACTCCAGGGTTTTTGTGCTGGGCACTAAAAATGTCAACAAATCCTCCTCCCCCATACTCATTTTTTAACATTCCTATAGGGGGCCCTAGGCTTGGGGGACAAGGAGCTCAGGGTGTCCAACAAGAGGCATGACTCCAAAGGCTGGGAATTGGCGGGTGGGAACCCCAGAGTCCAAGGGCAGGGAAGAGCTTCCTGTGGGACCAGAGTCTTCTCAACCCCAGTCAGCTCCTTGTCCTGTCCAGCCCCGCATCCTCGCGGCCCCCCCTCTGGGGTGCTGGGGTGTGGGAGAACACAGCTATCTGAATGCGTTCCTGGAGGCTCTGAGGGAGTGATTGCATGTGTAACCTACCTAATGGGACACCCAGCCACAGAGCCAAAGACAACTACCTGCTCTTCAAGGAAAGAGGGGCCAGAGGTTAGATATTCTTGAAGGTGAAAATGAAACCACATTTTTTGCAATGTAACCTTTTGCCTTTGGGATTTCTGCACTTTCTTTTCTGGTAGAGGAGGACAGAGAAGACTCCATGGCTTAACCAAAAAGGAAGTTTCTTGTAATCCACTATTCCTAGGGACAAAGACCTGATCCTTTTCTCTATGTTCTAGTTTTGGGAATGTGGTCTCTGATTCCTTGTTTTTTTCCTATAGTGTGAATTCATATAACATCTTTCCAAATATATAAAACCAGATATGGTAAAAAATTAGTTTACTCGACTTAGGCATTCAGAAAAACAAAAATGTGCACAAGGAAGCAAACTCCATACATGTAAGGCAGCTATAGAATCTTGCCCTTTCTCTAAACGTCTTTGTCTGACACATGGCTTCATATTTCATTCAGCTCATAATTCTCATCTTTTTTTTTGCATAAATCCACTTAGATTCAACATCCATCTTCTTTTTCAAGGGGCCCATACTTAAGGATAAAAATTTAGTATTAGTGTCATTTGAATGACACTCCCATGAACTACAGTTGGTGGAGGAGGGGTACATTCCATGTCCAGAAGCGAAAAAAAAAAAAAAAAAAGAAAAAATTACTCATTCTGGGAGCGGTGGCAACTCTGACCTGCTCTCCTTGGAAAATGTCTGGATGCTTAGTGTAATGCAAATGAACTTGGTCTATTATGTGGAAAAAGATAAATCTCACAAGCTCTTATTTGTCCAAAGAAATACTAAAGCCCAACTTGGTGGTCCCAGAAGGATATTTAAAGTTGTATCATTATTACTTTGACAGATAAGATGATTTTGTCTATGCTGTCTGGGAGAGTCTCTCAAAAACAGCATTCACAATACAATTTACTGTAGTGATTTTTATAAACCAGATGTTACAGTTTCTCTTCTGATGCTTTCACAAAGTCAGCTTTGTCTGTTAAAATCTGTTTCCTATTCTTCCTGTGGATAAAATAAACAACTCTATGGTATTCCCGTCCCATCGTCCACTGGAGCCAGGTGACTATGCTGTCCCTGTGAGGCCAATAAATATTACGTGCAGCACTTCTAGGCGTGGACCATAAACACCTTCACCCCTCCCGATGCCATCTGAATGTTGACCGAGGCTGCAGAGGCTTTCATCATCTGTAAAGCCTTGCTCTTGAACTCTCCAGTCTGTGTGTGACAAGTGCAGCAAGCCGGCCTCCATCGCTCCCACTGCCTAGACAGTTCGCCTGACTGCAAAGGATGAACTACTCCTCCCTCACTAAAACTTTATGCATTCGGTTTTATCTTAGTGACTAACTGAAGTAACTAATACAGATATCTGTTAACAGTGTGTCTAACAGTATTGCTCTCCAGCTTTCCTTCATGGTCATAGGAAAGTCTTTCAATTCCTTTAGCCACTTGCACAAATGGACTTTGAGTGTATAACAGAAAAGAAAGACTATTTGTTCTTCTCCTCAGTAAATATTCATTGAATATAAGCCCCATGTTTAATGGACACACAAAGATGAATCACATAATGCTGGTGTATATTGTGGCTGAGGGTGGGTGGTTCTGGAGCTCTAGTTGTGGTGCCCATTCCACAGGCAGCACGTGGATGGTGTAGCAGCAGCAGCAACTCTTTTGGCTTCTATTTCTGTAATATCTTGGGAAATCTTTCTTGCTGAAACATATTTCTTTTGACCTCCCAGTGATTCTGCAAACCATTTAATAATTCTCTGTACTAGATTGTTTTTTCCTTAAACTAGCTCCAGTGGATTCTCTGAAACTGTTCTCTGACACTAAAGCCTGGACCCCACGTATTCAGCATTCCGTGAATTTCTGTGACCGGGCCCCAGTCCCTGAAGGATATTCACCACATATACTCATTCCCATTATCTCTTGCAAATGTTATCACAGCCCAATATTGTTACTCTTTTGAAATAGTTCAGGCATTAATGTGAACAAATGGAAAGATGTTTTTTCCTATTTAACCCCATAGAAACTACAATATGCTAATCCTTACTGTAAAGGGCCAGGAGGGTCTGAGTCTGGGTATGTGGTATAGAGCAATTCCCAAACAGAATATGTGATTATTCTGTGAGGGGAATGGAGATAATTAATATCCAACATTAATATCCAGCAGCATCACTATCCAGAAGAATGCCAATGTTTTTCAAAACACCATTGAAGGAAAGCTGATGTGTGAAAAGTATTTAGAAAAAACCTGTTGTTAAAATCTGGCCATCGGGGGTGCCTGGGTGGCTCAGTGGATTAAGCCACTGCCTTGGGCTCAGGTCATGATCTCAGGTCCTGGGATCGAGCCCCACATGGGCTCTCTGCTTGGCAGGGAGCCTGCTTCCCGCTCTTTCTCTGCCTAATTGTGATCTCTCTCTCTGTCAAATAAATAAATAAAATCTTTTAAAAAAATCTGGCCATCAACTCACCCCTTTTTAAAATCTCAGTAATTGTCAAGAGCCATAATCTAGGTGCTCTTGTGACATGGTCTATACAAGGCTTACTCATTGCCAATTCTGTGGAATGATTCCCAGCAAAGATCATCTTCCTTTTCCATTCCACTAGTTATTCCACTGCTGTGATTTCAGTCAAAATCCCCGTCCCCAAAAAATTCTTTCTTAATAATGTCCATTTCAGGCTATTATGCTCTGTTTTAGAGTCCTAGTAGATATGTAAATCTTTTATGCCACCATCTAAGAATTATATCGTCTTAGATATTAATCTTTATAATTACAGTGTAAGCTTATTTTGGACATGTGAACATTTTTGCACTTAATCCTTTCTGTTTATGCCTCTAAAATGAGTTGCAAATTGTAAA
>ML101685.1:0-11117 GCA_003697995.1 Taxidea taxus jeffersonii
CCCGTGAGGTCTTCACCCCAGTTTAGCCTCTGGAGCGATGCCCCTCCGTGGAGCCGACTTTTAAAAGTCCTGATTTTGTGCTCCGTTGTTTCGCTGCTTGCCGGGAGCCGGCCCCTCCCCCTGGGGTCTATCTTCCCGTCGCGTTGGATTCACTTCTCCGCGGGTCCTACCTTTCAGAAAGTGGTCGATTTTCTGTTCCTAGAATTGTTGTTTTCTTCTCTTCGATCTCCTGTTGGATTTGTAGGTGTTCGGAATGGTTTGATAGGCTATCTAGCTGATCTCCTGCTGCCTGATGTCGTCTCAGCCTCCTACTTCTCCGCCATCTTGACTCCTCCTTCTGTATGTTTATTTTAATACTGAAATGTTTTTCTGCAAAAGTATTAAGAAAATTTAAACTGAGGAAGATGTGCCAAAATATTGCCCATGGCTTCACACACAGCCCCCTAAGCCCAGCAGCCCCAGCTCAGCTGCCACATTTGAGGCGTGCCCTTAGGCCAGGGGCCCAGCATGCCAAAATGTCTCTCCTGTCCCCTGGCCCTGACTTCTCTGGAACACCCACCCCCCACCCTCTACCTCTTCCTTCTGGAAAGTTCTCCCAGCTCTGCCCATCCATCCTTTGTGTTCTTCAAAACCCCACCCATCCAGCCTCCTGGGAGGCCTCCAACCCAGCATGCTCTTAAATTCTCGGCACCTAACCTGTTCTTCTAAGACAAGCACTCATGACTTCCTGTGAGAGCTGTGAGCCTATCTGGCCGCTCACCCCTCTGGACTATAAGCTCCGTGGGAAGATCTTCCTGCTGTGTCCCACCCTCACTGGTTGTCACAGACCACGAATGGTTTTGGGAAGGAATTCCTTCTCTCCATCTTCCTCCTCATCTGCCTGGTGAATTTCCTAGCATAACTGCCCTTTCCTGTAACCTACAGATTTTTGTCACTGGCCTAGTCAGTGAGCCCCTGATGGCAGAGACGTTGTCTTATTCATCACTGTATCCTGAGCCCCATATGGTCCCTGATCCATAGCACATGCTTAATAAGGGTGTGGTGAATGGATAAAGTGTGCTGGGAAGCCCAGCTCCTGGGAGGTGCTGGGTGCTGGGTGGAGAGCAGAAGGGCCAGGAGCCCAAGGCTCATTTCAAACCATGCAGCATGGTGTGGGACTCCTGGGGAGGAGGCGGTCTTAGCCTCTACGAGCAACCAGGTTTGGACTAGAAGGAGGAGATGGAGAGATTGGATGGTGGGATGGAGGGGTGGAGGGATGATGAATGGTGTGATGGAGGGATGGGTTGATGGAGAGATGAGGTGATGGAGGGTGGGGTGATGGCAGAAGGGGTAGAGGGATGGCAGAAGTGGAGGGTGGGTGATGAAGGGGAAGGGGATAGAGGATGAGGGTGTGGAGGATGGGGGGATAAAGGGATGAGGGGGATGGAGGAAGGGGGGATAAAGGGGTGGAAGGATGGGTTTCCTGGGGGATGAAGGTGTTGGGGGATAGGATGATGGGGATGGAGGAGTGGGGAATAGGGGATGAGGCGTAGAGGGATGGGTCATGGAGGGATGAGTAGGATGGTGGGGTGGGGTGATGGAGAGATGGGGTGATGGAGGGGTGGGGTGATGCAAGATGAAGGAAGAGAGAGAGAAGCAGCTTCCTGTGAGCGTTATACTAGGAAATGCAGTGAGAGAAAATACCTACCACACTAAGGCTCTGCTGTAGGAACAGTCGTGACCAGGAATCAGGAAGATGGTAAAAGGCCACTGACTCAGGACAAACCTTCCCATCCCCATGGGGCAGTCACGCTTCTCCCCACGCTGCAGGAACCTGGTCTTGCATCAGGATCACCGGGAAGGGCATTCCCTTGTCCTGGTGGGGTGCGGGACTTGGGGGGCAGTGATAGCCCAGGTACCCCTTGGCTTTGGGGGACTGTCCCCATGACTGTTTTCAAAGCCAAACCCGGACCTGTGGAAGGACAGGAGTGAGCGTATCTGTGGGAACAGTAGATTGGAACAGGAGTCTATTTCACAACTCTTTCTAATCCTCTGACTCAAAAACCCAAAGAGCAGTAATTTTCCTAATGAGACACATTTAGAAAGCACCTTTTTGATGTTTCTGTCATAGTTCATGGGGAGCTGTTCACCGCAGATGTTCCCGCCACCGTTGAACTCGACAGACCACTCTTTATTCCTGAATTTCTCTTTTCTGGCAAAGACCCCAAACATTCTTACATCCTTTTCATTTGCCTTCCCTCCCATCAGCAGACCCAGCAGTTAGAATTCTGTTTCAGGCCATTTTTCTACGTGTCGCTTCTCAAGAGCTGAGGGGAGGAAGGGCTGGTTGCGTCATGTGGGGACTGTGACAAGTGAAGAATGATTGTCTGTGGAAGTCCTGCTGCTTCCACGGGGATCCCGAGCGAAGCTGGGGATGCAAGTGCTACGGACAGACCATGCAAGGAATTTGCAGGACCCGCTTGGTGCTGTGGTCGGGGTTATCTGGACGAGGCGGCCCCATTCTCGACTTTGAGCTGAAGATTGTGTTTGTTTTCTGAGGGCAGGCACCTCGTCTCCCCATAAAGGTTACCTCCCTGAGACATGATAAATCTCAGTGACATCATGCCTCACTGGGGCCCCAACCCCTGCAGGAAGCAGGTGTTCCCTCGGAGTTTTCCTGCTGCCCTGACCCGGGCTTGCCATTGGAGCAGCCCTGAAAGCTTAACCCTTGAGCCTGCGTTTGTGGTTTCTGATGACCTTGGCCATCATTGCTCCGGGCTCTTCCCCGATGCTGCTGTGTTATATGGCCAATGTCCAGGCCTCAGGTCGTGCCAAGCCTGGAGAGGTTTGCAAAAATAAGTCACCAGGGTCTCTGTGTGCCAGGCCATTGTAAACAAGAGGACCTTTTTGGAGAGGGCCTGGAGTCACCACGTGCTTCTAAGGAAAACTGTGAAGCACAGGAGTCAAAGAAAAGGAGAGAGGCTGGTGTGGGCTGTTGGTCCTAGATGAGCCAGGGCTGCGTCCCCAGCGAGCATCCTCCGAGGACGCCACCACGGAAAGCACTCTGCTCATGGCATCCAGCCAGCTGGGTGCTGTTGAATTGCTTGGAGCCCCAGGTTAGGGGGTTTTTGTCATTGACCCCTCACCACCTCCCAATTAGGAGAAGCAAGGAGCATGGTTCCAGCACAAAATAACTGTGTGTCAAGGCCGGGTGGGGCACGGGGAGTGCATGGGCCACCATGCTCTGCGCTCTGTGAGGCTGGATGCCCATCCTTGTGCTCCTGGCAAAACCAGCCCGTTGTTTGAGACGGAAACCCGTGGGCTGTTCTCTAACACGAACACGGATCCCACGTGTACACGTCAATGGGTTTGTATACACATCTGCCCCGCTGTGAGCTCTTCCTCAGCCAAGACGGGGAGTATTTCCATTACCTCGAGAACTCCCTCTTGCCCCTGCCCTGTGGAACCTGCCCCTGCCCCAACGCAGGCAGCCGAGTTGAGGGCTCCTGCCAACACGGGTGAGTGGAGCCTTCTAGAACTTTACATAAGTACAGTCATTCAGTTAACCCCCTGTACCTGGCTGGGCATTGAGCGGTTTGCTCCTCTTCCTGTGTTTGATGGAGTCACCAGCAGGCATCTGTCGCATCTCCCAGGGAGGCTCGCCCTCCTCCAAAGAACAGGGCTGCTGCGCATGGAGTGGGTGCGGCTGGTCCTTCATGGTTCTTTGTACCTGCTCCCATTGCTCTGGGGTAACTAACCAAGGTGAAAGGGCTGCAGGGTAGTGTCCATCCGGCACTTTCCAGAATGGCTTTCATGGCTGCCAAGGGCATGAGGCTCTGCTGGCGCCACGGCCCTAGCCTGTGGCACCTGGCCTCCCACCTGCTTTTTCCTGTGGACCTCGTGGTGAGCACCAGCACAATCAGGAGCCGGGTGACCAAGGGTGAAGGTGGGAAAGGCTGTTGGGGGCCGCGTCTGCCACCCGCCTGCACCTGCCGCGTCTGGGCTCCTTGCTGGGGGCCCCGAAAGTGGGAGGCAGGCGGGCACACCCCTGCGCACGGCCCCAAGCACTGCACCATCTTCCACGCTTTCACAGGACGAAACACAGACCCGTGAAGGATGAGTGACCGCTCAGCTGGTAAGTCCACACCGACCACTCCGACACCGACTCGCTCAGCTGGTAAGGTGTCCACACTGGGGTTCTCCAGACTCTTCTGTTCAATCCCATGCGGGGCCCGAGATTGATCTGTGACTCTGGGGCGAGTTAGCAAACTCCTCTGAGATTACGTTTCCTCACTTGTTTTATGGGGTGAAGAGCAGGGTTTTATGATGGTATCCAAGACCGTCTGGGTGCTTGGCGAGAGCTCGGGTGTGGCGACCCTCCGGGTCTTCACTAGCTCTGCTGCTGCGTCTCCTGAGACAGACAGTCCCTGTGGGGCGGCAGCGGGGTCCTCCTCCTGAGCATGGAGGCCCCTTTGGGACTGTCAGGGACCAGCAAAACCAGTGAGACACGCATGCTCCCCACTCCCATCTGTGGTCAGAAACGTGCTTATGTTTGCAGTAAGGAAGCTATGCTCTTTCCTCCATCTTAGAACCTCCTGTGTATCTGAGGATGGACCCTCGCACGTATTATGTCAGGAAAAACAGTGGCATTTCAACAACGTTCTCAACCACCCCGCTTCACCCTCAGAGTGCAGACCCCAGTGAAGCTAGGTGGAGGCTTACGATGAGCTCTATCTGCTTTCCACACCTGACACCCCACTGCGAGTACGGGCGGATGGAGGAAGCAGACATGACCGCTAGATGGCAGCCGCGAGCAATAAGCTGGGTTTCGGGTGGTGCCTGGCAGGTTCCCCAGGAGGCCAAGGCCTGCCCCAGCTGACCTTCCAGAGACAGTGAGGCCGCAGGGGCAGAGGGCCTTTGTGTCCTGTCTGGGTCTTGCACAGAGAGCTCTGAAGGGCAGTGGCGGTCGGGGCCTCCTGTTGTCCCAGTTTCCCAAGATCGATGGCCAGCACCTGTTGGGTGTAGTTTCCTGAGTTATGGGTTATGCAAGGCAAGCAGACTTTAACTGGTTATAGATCTACTCATCTGACCTGTGTTTAAAGCAGCTGATGTGTAAAAATTTGACTTTGACGCTGGCTTGGTACTAATGGCCCTACCCTGCCAGGAAGCAAACCCTACAGGGTTTGCTTGTAACCCATTATACAGGACACCCCTAAATGGAATGGTAGGCAGGGTACAGGGTCTCCTTCAATCACTCTATGTTCTCCACCACTATAGGGCCCATTCAGAGAACTGCAGGGTCGTCCCTGGACTGCTGCCTGAGGGGCTTGGACCCCCCATTCCCACACCGTGTCTCAGCCATTGCATGTGAGGGCCCCAGAGCCTGGGAGCAGACCTGCCACCTGTCACCACCGGGGGCAGCCTCTCCACATGCGCTTCTGAGGTAAGGACAGACTAAGCTTCAGGGCATCTCAAAGGTCCCCACCACCACCTCAGCTCGGCTCAGTTGGCAGATCCTCCATCATTCCAGCAAAGCCGGGCGACAATGTCCTTTGCCCCAGGACTGCCCTTGTCAACGACATTCTGTGCTGGGTATAAAAATGAAAGTGAAATAATGCCATCGCATTTGAGATGCCTCCGACTGTGTTATCTGATGAACCAGTAATACACGGGATGACTGTGTAATGCATCCTGGTCGTTCAGTGTTAACTATGAAAACACGCTCCTTGACTCCGCAGATGCAATGGGTGGGTGTGTCTGAGCCCACGCTCTTCCTGCCACACACGCCCCCTTCCCCGTGGTGTCGAGAAGGTGTCTGAGGTCCCTTTCTGATCCCACACCCCTGGGCAAGGCTCAGAGTGTCTTCTCCGGCCCAGATGCCCTCATAGGAGGAGGGACCTTGGGTCTCTCAGACATGAGGAGCCTCAGCACCTGACATTCTTAGCAGCAGGACACACTGCGGCCGGCAGGAAACAGTGGTTCTTGGTGGCAGGGGCTGCCAAAAGTGGCAGCAGATGGAGGGTTAGGGCAAAGGCTGGGAGGTAGACCCCACCCAGGAGGGGCCACACATGCCCCCTAGGGAAGGAAAACAAACATCCCTCCCATCTTCTGAGTTCCCAGAGGAGACCCCTGTAATGAGAGACAGACAAGCGCAATTGTTGACACAGAGACTACCAGGGCACGTGAGTAACTCCCGAGGTGGTGCGGAGTTCCTGCCTGGGCACCACCCTGGGGAAGGGAGTGGTGCAGGCCTCCTGTGGGGGATGTAATGTGTAGGACAGGGACCGGACCAGAACGACAGCCATGACAAGTCTGCCCAGGGTCGACGGTATTCTGTCCCCTGTCCTGTAGCCCAGTCAGTCCTCCCAGGGTGTGGTCTGTGACACCTGTGGTCCTTTGGAGGATCCATCCTCAGGCAGGCAAGGACATTCAGAGAAACCTCCCCCTGTACCTGCTGTCCTCCAAAGTGGATGGGTGGGTGGGTGGATGCATGGACAAATGGAAGGATGGGTGGATGGATGGATGGAAGGATGGACAGATGGAAGAATGGATGGAAGGAAGGTTGGGTAGGTGAATGGATGGATGGATGGATGGATGGATGGTTGGATGGACACACAGATGGTCACTATCAAATGCTATGTGGAAATCCCATAAGAAAGGGTGTGGCTTATCTTGTGAAGGTCACTGATGCACTCAGAGCAGTGTCAGGAAGCAGAGGGCAGTTGTTTGGGGGAATTTGGGGGAATGACTAGTGCTGGAATGGCTAGAGGAGACAGCAAGTGTAGACTGCTTTTGGAAGCAGCTTGGCTGGGGAGGGCAGAAAAGACAGGTATTTAGGAGGTAGGGTGGTTAAGAAAAGGATTTGGATCTGCTGTAAGATGGAAGAGCCTTGATGTGTTGATGTGACTGTGGGGGGCGGGGGGCTGAGGACCAAGGAGCAAGGGGAGGGCCCTGGTTGGGGGCGGGTATGAACAGGGTGTGCACAGTGTGGTGAGGGGAGGAGTGTGGGATGTAGGCTCAGGAGCTTCTCCATGATACCCAGGGCTGTGGCCACAGGATGTGTCTGAACTTGGGAGAAAAAGGATAAAGCTCAGTCTTTGCAGACCTGGTTTTTTTCCCTGTCAGTAAAAAGCATTTGAGCTGTACTGCATGGACGCCTCTCAGCCTTCCCCTCCCAGCCCTTGGTGGATGGGCTCTTGGCCGCGCCAACTCTTCATTCTATGTGCTTGGGCAGAACTTTCTTCATCGGTCCCTTCAAGCAACATAGTGTGCATGTGATTTCATCTTGTTTAAGGTTTCAGTTGGGAAAATTAAGCCATGTAGATTCATCATGGAAAGAAACGTTCACTTCTGCTAATAATCTGGATTTGGAGGGAACAGGCATTTTAACGAACACTGAAGAATTCTCTCTCCCGCGAGCTCCCTCCTCATTAATTGCACTTCACTTTCATGGAAAAAAATTTCCTTGAAGTGTTCTATGATCTGAGTCAGTCTTGAAGTGAAACTTTTGGGGGGAAAAGTGAGCTAAAATTGCTTCAGCTGTTTTTTTACTGGTGGGATGTTGGAACACACACACACACACACACACACACGCTTCCTCTCTTTAAAAGAGAGGGAAGAAAACACACTGACCTATTTTTACACCTGCGCGGCTCGCCATCAGTGGAGCCATAAACCCCAAACTTGGCAAGGCTGGGCTGACATCTTTGAAGAGGCAAACCCAGCTGGCTCAAAGGGACATGGCTGCAGACATCACAAAAGTTTAAAACCCTGCACCGAGCCTGGGGAGGAAACATTTCTTACCCAGAGTTTAAGCAAACCTCATTATAGGATTCCCACTAAAAACCTTCAGGGATGTTGCCAGCTGCCATTTCTTTCATTAAAAACAAGCCTCAAAGGGGAAGAAAAAGCAGAAAGAAGGCTCCTGAGCTCCTGCAGACACCTTAGCTAATGCCAGAGACAATCGTGAGAGTTTTTCTGGATGAATGTGGGTATTTTAAACCTGCATTTGAAGCAGGAACAGTAAAGCCCCAGGCACTGGGAGGGTGGATCTCAGGACACCAGCGGATCTGACTCCTGGAACTTGAGACACTGCATCTCCCATGAAACAACAGCCCCACTGTGTCCCTGGATGGACTGGCCTGGTTTAGGGTGTGGGGTTTGGCGTGGGCCACCCCCGGAGGGAAGGGCCCAGAGATACTGGGCACCTGGGGTTTGGAAGCAAGATCTCTGTTCAGAGTCACCTCTGGGAATTCCTGGAAGCTCCTGCCGGGCTGGTGTGAGGCTGGGCAGAGAGTGGTGTCCGGCCAGCGGGGGCCACACAGAGTGGTGTTGGGACTGCGGCCCCCAAGGTATGTACCTGCCTTTGCTGTTCACTGCTCGCTCTTTGGAAGCATCCCAGAGCCTCAGCCTCCCGTCTGTAGGGTGGGCGTGGCAACGATGGTGAGATCGGCTGGGTCTGAAACACACACATTGCCCTCCAGGTGTTAGGGGTCAGCTGACAAATGTATGGCGTGAGGGATGCGATGGACTAGAGGGCAGCTTATCTTAGGAGTGTTGTGTGCACATGGGAACATGCCGCATGGAACAGGCAAGAGCAGGTGTGCATTGCCAACGGCATTACCTGCTCTCCCTCCCGTCGGACCCACATCCAGGCCCCACCTCTGGGTCCCCTAATGGACACCATGAGGCACGGGGGCCTCAGAGGCCAGACCCCTCAGCAGCACCAGCTCCCCACATGGTGAGGCCACACTCATTGTCATGCCAAGGGCCCCCAACTTGATTTCCTGGAACAGCCTCAGAGAACGTCCTCAGCTACTCCCCGCCTCTGCTATGTCCCTGGGCTGTAGCCCCCCTTGGGCATCCCTCAGCCCATGGAGGCAGGGCCCAGCTCCAGCTGCAGACCCTCCCCGCTGAGTCTGCAGGGCCCTTGTCCTCACAACAGGGCCTGGCTCTCAGCCAGAGGCAGCAGGTCTGGGAGCCGTGAGCCCATTGTCCTCTGACCGCTAAGATCCATTGCCAACATGCTGTCCCCGAAACCATTAGCATCTCTTTCAAAGAGAACTTATTAAGTGGGAAGAGATTCTCAGACACTGTCAGGCCAATTCCACTTTTTGGCGCCTGAAGAAAACAGCTGCCTGGTTTAGATCAGCCTCTGCTGCCAAATGCCTCGGCCAGAATTCGCATTTCCTGAGCGTGAGGAGGGAGGAGGGAGCAGTGGCCACAACCTTGTGGACATGGGGCTCTTCTACTGGCTTCCAAACCCTCCAGTATTGGGAGGGGAATCTGCCAGGGACCGCAGGCGGCCCGGCCTCCAGAAGCCGGCTTTGAGCACCTGCTGTGTACCACACCAGGCGCTGGGGTGCAGGAGAAAGGAACCGGCCCCGGCCATCAGGAGAGGCTGCTGACAGCGGGAGGAGATGGAGAGGCCCAGACTGGGTGTTCACACAGCATGGCAGAGCCTGCTGGAAAGACACACACTCAGGTGTGTGGTCAGGTGTGCAGAACAAGGCCTGGAGCCTGGTCCTGGCGAGGCGAGTAGGATCTGGGTTTGCTGAAGCCTCTGGGGCCCCCTGGCAGCTCTTGGTCTTGCCCTTGAGCCAAACTGGGCATCTTCATGTTGCTTCCCCAACACAAATCTAACTCCAGTGGGGGGATAGACCAGGGAATTCTTGCTGAAGGGTTCCCAAGGAGATGGGGGAGAAGTGTCCACACTCCCCAGAAAGCAGAACTTTCCTGAGCCCTGTGTCAGGGTCTCTGTCCCCTCAGCAGAGGCTCGCCCTGCCCCCATAACCCCCAGACCTGCACCCTGCCTCCCAAGCTTCCAACCCGTAGGCTCTCGGACTCCGGATCACAGAAGGAAAGGTGCAGAAGCCTCCAGAGCAGACTCTGCATTGTGGGGGCTGAATCATTTGTCCCGCAAAATACACATGTTCCTCGGAGTGTGACCTCGACAGGTGTCCTTAGAAAAGGGGAGCTGTGCAGACAGGCCCACGTATAGGTATGCCATGGGAAGGGATGCAGGCAGTGCAGGAGATAGGTCTGGAGTGCCATGTTTCTCCAAGCTCAGAAGGGGCTACCCTGTGACACCGGCAGGCACGGGACCACAGCCCTTCCTGGCACTGTGCAGAGGGGCACACGAGCTCGGGAAGGGGAAGCTGCCAAAGCAAGTGCCTGGAGACATGCAAGGTGGCAGGAGGCCTGGCTTTGAGGAGTACCAGACACCACGCAGGGCGGGTGGTGGATGGGGGGGCAGCTGGGCCTGGGAAGGTCCGAGTGAATCCCACCGTGAGCTTGTGCCCTCTGTCCTCCGCTGGGGTGGCAGGTGGGTGGCCTCTCTCCTGGAGCAGGAGCAGGTTGTGCCTCCAGCCCTGGCATCCACCTCCCTCTGCAGTCCCTGTCCCCATATCCGTGCCGGACTCCCCGTCTGGCTCCCCGGGCCCTGCGGGTGCCCAGCCTCAGCTCTGCAGATGGGCGGGGTCCTCACACGCTGGAGGGCGGCCAAGCTGGCTGGGGAGCCAGCCTGTCTGCGCCACAGGCTCCTCACCTATGAGGCGGGGCAGCCGAAGCCAGGGTCTCCCCCGTTCCAACACTCTGGGGATCTTCTAGTCATTGTCAACTCCTAAGAGCAGGGCTCTTCTGACAAAAACAGGGTGGGGGGTGGGAATGGGGTTTTCTGGACACTCCGGAGCCCCGTCCAGGTCCACACTCCAGGCCAGCACATCTCCAGCACCTCCCAAGGAGCTGTGGGGGTCTCCTCTGGGGTCAAGGGTGGCTGGACCTCCACAGACCCTACAGACCCGAGGCCTCTGGCGGCCACTCCCCTCATCGCCCCTAGGTGGCGCTGCAGGACCTCCACCCAGGAAGCCAGGGGGCTGGCCTTTCCAGTTCGAGACCCAGCCTTCCAGAGCTTTCCAGAGGAGGTTACGGGCCTCTCCCGGGTCCCTGCCACTGACGTCAGAGGACACAGTGCCCAGAGCCTGGAATTCCTACCTGGCGCCACTGAGTCCTGTCTGTCCCCAGACTCCCCCTCTCCTGCCTCCAGAAACCAAATGAATGCACACGCCTTCCTCGCCACACGTGTGCGCGCGCGTGCACACACACACCCACCCACCACGGGTGCAGACACACACACTGCA
>ML101685.1:11127-51453 GCA_003697995.1 Taxidea taxus jeffersonii
GGTGCACACACACGCACACACACCCCGCGGGCACACAGATGGCGGACACACGTGCACATGCACACAGAGCATTCTTGACCTGTGGTTCCAGACTGGACCAGTAGGAAATCCACGTTGACTGGGGCTGAGCTGGGGGATGATCTGTGCACGGGGAGACCCCGGGCCCCAGGGGGAACTGGCCAGCCCCGCCGTAGCCCCAGCTGCTGCTGTGTGCAGCAAGGCTGCAGGCGGGCAAAGACTGTGGAATATTCTAGTAACCTTGGCAGATCCCATTTCCTCAGACTTCTGCTATTTTTGTCAGGAGTTCCAGGCTCCGGAGAGTAAAGCACTGCTTACAAGGGAATGGAAGGGGAAGGTCGGAGCTGAGTGACCCCGAATCACATCTCTGACAGGTGAGGAGGGAGCCTCTCTGGTCCTTACTCTGGGGTCGGAGGGAAGGTGGCTTTTCTTGCAGAAGAAGGGTCTGTGGAACCCTGTTCCTTACCCCCACTCCCCGCCCTGGAGCTCGAGGCCAGAGACCCCAGACCCTGGCCTGCCGGGGTCTGCTGCTCCGTGGAGCCAGGCTGCCCCGCGTGCAGTCTCCTTGCAGGACGGTGAGACCTGAGCTCAGTCCCTGTGGCTGGGATGAGGGTAAATGTCAGTGTGAGAGGCAGGGGGTGCAGGACGCGAGCTGTGTGCCCTTTCCACTCTGTCTCAGTGGGACGGCCAAGCCAACAGAGGGGTCGGTGCCCCTGGCCAAGTCCGTTCCATGATGTGAATACCAGCCAGTTGTACTCAACTAACCAGTTGGCGATTAACTTGGTTAACTTGGTGCTGGGCAGGTAGGGTTCACTCTGCCAGCCTGTTTCTCAACAGTGACCAACAACCATCTTGCCAAACGAGGATGGCCAGGACGTGCAGAATGCTAACCGTCACTGCATAAGGCCTGGACAGTGGGAAGGACCTCCAGGAAAGGTATTAGGGTGCCCACCTCTCCTCTGGGGGGCTGCGTGGGTTCTGACACCTGCCACGCCTGGGCTCCATGGACTGCTGCGGGCCTGCAGCCTCATACGGAAGGACAGACGGGTCACGTCACCTGTGCATGCGAGTCCTCTGCATCCCCCTCCCCTGGCCCTGCTGAGACCATTCCCTGTGGCCCTGACGGATAAGGCAGGCCTGACACTGGTGCAGGGAGGCATCTGAGGGAGGTCACAGACTGGCCTGGGTGGACGGAGCCCAGGCTTCCTGAAGGCCTATTAAATACCCCTCCTGCTCCCAGTCTGCCCCAGGAAGGTCTGCGGCACTTCAAGGGCCTTCCAGGGACAGAGCGGCATGCAGGGGTGGCGGGACAGCCTGCTGGGCCCATGGCTGTGTGTGCTGCGTCTCCATGGGAGAGCAGCTGCAGACATTACCTCATCTCCCAGACACTAGCCTCCAGATCTCCAGTTTGGGGGGAATGAGACTCCCTCCCTCTCTCCTCCCTGGTCCCCACACCCTACCCATGTGAGGACCAGAGAGGCCGCCAGTGCCCGGAAGGGCAGAGGGGGCGTCCAGAAACTCATGAGGGAAGTGAATCTCCCTAGACCCCTTCCCTGCAGCCCCACAGAGGGTCCCCTTGAGCCAGAGCCGGATCCTGCTATTTGGGGTGTGGGGTATGGAGTGACGCCCAGGGCTATCCAGCGCCACCTTGGGCCTAGAGATTGGTGGGTCCTGCTCCTCTTCCTCTCTGTGCCCTGGCCTTTGTATCTAGCTTAGCTCTGTATTGATGTCATCCTCCCTGCCCCGTGTCCATCCACCCTCCTTACCCACAGGCCCAACTGTTGTCCCCACCCCTGTGTCTGTGATCCTCCCTGCCCCCCGTGCCTGCTGCCCTCCCCACTCCCGTCGTCCTCCTTGCCCCATGACTGCTGTCCACCCCCCCGCCCCCACCAGCCCCGTGTCCTTTGTTCTCCTCAGGACAAGGACTTACATTCACTTTACTCTCAGAGACCCTTCTGTGGGGAATGGCTTTTACATAATAGTTGCTCAGTAAGTGAGAAGTTAAATAAAAGGAAAGTTTCATGATGTGCAGATAAGGGGGAAGGACCTCGGCCTCTGCTTGAACCCAGAAGGTGGATGCCAGGTGAGAGGACTTGTCCACACCAGCCCCTCATCTGTCATTGTGGTTGGCAGCCCCTGTGGAAGGCCCACATGCCGATAAGACCCTCATGCCCCACTGTCCCCCCACCCCGGCTGGGCTATGTACTTGGGGTGAGGCCATGCCCTTGGACCCTGTGGGAGCTGAGCAGCCCGTGCAGCAGGATGGAAGGGAGGACTTTTTGGGACGGAGTCTGTCGTGGGTTTACTTGCTCTGGATTTCCTTCCTTTCTTGGGGGCTATTATGGGAATTTCCCACTGGTCTTCAAGACTATAAAGCAATCTTGGTAAACCAAAGGTCGGAGAAGGGCTGGGGAGGAGCTGGGTCAGCCAGGTGCTTCTGATGGCCCTGCAGCTCCAAACAGGAAGGCTGCACTTTCCTGTGTGGACATGGCCTCTGGTAAGAGGAAATCAGGACCCAATAACAATAAGAGTCCCCTGCACCCGGGAGCGTCCCCTGAGAACAGCCCCTGACACCGGTGTGCACCAGCTCCCTGGGGTCCATGGCCGTGGGTGCAGGGCAGAACTTGGCGTGGGAAGGCCTGGCCAGGGAAGGGATGGTTCAGGGATGCCTGTGGGCCTGAGGGATGCCACAGACCTAGGTTGGGGGGAACAGCAAGGGGAGCTCTCAGGCGTGGTTCAGCGTCCTTAACACTAAGAGGGAGATCATACCCCATGCGTGCAGTATACTGTACACTTCGCCACGCCCCTAAATGTTTGTGTCCCCTTGAAGAAACATGTGGACTGGAGGTGCAAGCTTGACTTGATCCTGGGAAGACGTGGTCACATCCTCAAGGGACAAAGAGATGGAGAAGCTGTCACACCTCGCCCTGGGGTGGCCTGCTGTGGGGCTGGTCCTCCAAAGGCTCTGGGGCCCCACACCAGGCAGCCAGCTGCGCCATGTCTGCACCTGACGGGGAGCCAGGAGAAGAGAGCCTGTGTGGTTCTGGAATCTAGCATAGTTGGGGAACGTCCTCTCGGCTCTCGTGTGGGACAGGGGCCTGTCGCCGAGGCGTCAGCCTCCAGACTATAGGAGAGTGTTCTCATGGTCAGAGCCTGAGGGTCCGCACGTAGATTTTGTGGGTTGCCTGCTTTGTTTCAATCCTTGAGGATATTTCCACTCCAAACATGTCTCTGGGTTAGGAGAGAAACTGAGGCACCGTGACAAGAAGAGTGGGGCCTAAGCTCATATGGTGATTTTCAGAATCCCAGAGTGAATCTGGGAGCTGGTCAGTGCCCAGCAGGTTGGAGTCGGTGTTTCCCATCCGCTCTTGGTGAGCAAATGGATTCTGCAGGCCTGTCTTGTTTTAATCTAATGCTTGTTTTTCTTTAGTGGTGCCTGATACAAGAGATGATGAGCCCAGCAACACAAAGAGCCTTCACTCAACCAGACAAATTGTGAGCAGAGAATATATCCATGTAAAGGCTTGTCGTTGAGCTGTACATTTTCAGTGCACTGCTGATGAACTAAGAGGCTATTGCTGAGGATGGTGCAGGTATGAGCTGTTGTGTTCAGGATAGAGACGCCTACCCAGGCACACACCTCTCGTGGCCCACAGCTGCGGACACGCCCCAGCCTGGGGGACCGACCTGTCACTGGCCCACAGCGGCACAGCCCACAGTCACCTTGTCGCTCGCTCTTGCCCAAGACCACAGAGAGCAGACTGTCTCTTGCTAAAGAAAGAAGGGACCGCCCACAGGGGTGTGGGCCCTTGCTGCTCCTGGGCCCTGGGCTGTGGTCACCTGTGGTCACTTGGGCCCCTCCACCTGCCCACCCTCACACCCCCCCACACCCAACCGTCCATTCAGCAGCTCAGGGGCCCCTCTGAAGCCAGGAAGTTTGCTCTCCGTCCATTCTATTTCGAGAGCTTGGACTTGGCCCTGGAATTTTACAAGCCTGGGAGGAATCGGCCGAGTCTTGGCGCTTTCCTCTGCCCCCACAGGGCCCCTGTCTTCTGCGTCTGGGGGACTTGGCGGCCAGCTCCCCAGCCTGGCAGCAGGGGAGGCTGCGGGAGGCTTTCCAGAGGGCTCCCAATGCAGGGAAGTGAAAATCTGTGACTTCTGTAGCGAAAGTGATCCCTCGGCTAGAGTACGTGAGAGGATTCTCTTAGCTGACGTTGGGCCAAAATAAACTGACTTCCATTGAGAGGGCTCCTGACTATGTAGATAAACGGCCTGTGACAATGTGTTTATGTTCTCAAGATGTCCGGATGCTCGTCTGAGTCCCCGCCCCACGGCCAGTGTGCGGGAAAGAGCCTGGCACACAGCAGGTGCTTGGTAACGGTGAAGGGATGGAGGGAGGGAGGCGTCCGTGTCACAGCTGTGTGTCCTCAGAACCAGGGCACCCAGGGAAGAACGTGGAAGGTCCCTCCCACCAACATTTGGGGGCAAAAGTCGAAATTCCACTGAAAACCAGCACACTGTCTTCACGTTTCTGCTTCAGTCCCCTCAGTCCCGTCGAGGGAAGCCCACGGTGGGGACCTCAGCCTCGCTCCTGAAACACAGATGCTGTGGTGACATGCTGCCGTTCGTCCTGGGAGCTACTTCAGGGCCGGCCAATGGCAGAAACCTTGCATGCGTCACATGCACAGAAATCATGCGTTAGGAGCAAGCCTGGGTTGGTGTGGCCCCATCTCTGTGTGCCAGAAACCGAGGGTTCTCCACTCAGCACCAGCTTCTGGAGGCTGGACCACCCTGTGTGGGGCTGTCCCATGCGCACAGGATGCCAGGGGCCAGTGGGACAACCAAAACTGTCTCCAGACCTCGGCCAGCGCCCCCTCGGGGGATGAGAGTGTCCCAGGTCAACCAGAGTTGAGCTGCAGGGACTTTGAGGAAGAATGTGCATTTTCCTGCTGGGATGGCTGGGGCTGGTGGAGGCTCAGTGAGCTGCCTCTTTCCTTGAGGCGATGGGCCTGGGGACCCAGAGAGGCTCACAAACGCCCCGTGGATTCGGTGCAGCTTCTCAGGGCTGTGCAGGAGGATGCCTGTCATCCCCGGTGTGGAAGCCACAGCACTACCCCCCACCCCCCACCCCTGCCCAGGGCTCCAGCCGCTCTGGGTCCACGTGCCCTCCTGCTCGGGTTCCAAGGCCTCGCTTCAGCCAGGCCATGCCAGGCAGCCCCAGCCCAGAAGTGGGATTCTTCGAAGAGACCTTCCTCGGCCTTCCTCCTGGGCACCTCCCTCCCCTGTTTCTCTGCCCCATGTGGGTGTTTCCTTGGGGTTCCCTGGCGCCCTGGCGGGACCACGTGCGTGTTCTCAGCATGGCAGTAATGGATGGAGGAGCGGCAGGTGCCTTCTCTCCACCTCCAGGCCGAATGCAGAGCATACCAGGGACTTGCAGAACGGAGGCCTGGGTCCCTGCATGTTCTCGGGGAGGGCACTTCTGGACCAGAAACATCCTCACTGGACCACGGAATGAATGAGAAATAACCGTTGTTAAAGACCCGGCATTCAGATGGTGTCTGTCCTGCAACCAGCATCCCTAGGAAAGCACATGTCACAGGGGACTCAGGTCTCAGGGGTTCTTGATGGGGGCGGAAGCCATCATGGCACCTAGTGAGTAACCATGGGCCTTGCACAGAGCTTCAGGAGCTCCTTTGGCCTGCGGGGCTCCCGCGGTGGCACTGCGTCTCTTGCTCGGTGTGTGATGCTGAGCCAGGAGGCTCGCAGACAAGCCCGTTGTCAGAAAATAAAGCCTCAGCCTTGAGAAGCTTACCTCCAGTACAAACCCTCTGATTTTTTCATCTAAAATCTTCCCATGGAGACATATATTCTTGAGTCATGAAACAGAAAGGACAATCCAACCCTTGGGCTTATCCTCTTCATTTCACCGTGTTTGTCCCCAGAACAAAGAACAAAGACTTGTCCCCAAGTCACTCGCTCCCAGAGCAAGTCGGGAGGTGCAGCCTCAGAGCCACATAGAGAACATTTTAACTACTTTCAGAATAACCCTTTGCCTCAGCTTTCAAGGGCTCAGAAATAATGAGGCTCAATCTTAGAGCACCCAGTTGCTGGATAAAGAACATATTCTAATGATCAGCAAAGAGACATCTGTCTCTGGAATGGTCACTTGCAGGAAGAGAGGAACCTCTGATTTCAGCTGGGATGGCACATCCAGACCCCTGATGAATGGGGCCCAGGAAGTCCAAGGGCTGCCCAGCCTGGAGACATCACCTCAGTGCAGACAGGCCAACAGCCCATGGGAACATGGGGATCCCAAACAGAGACTGTGTGCCATGAGCCTGTGGGTCTGTCATTTGTCACTCGGTGAGAGCCCACCACAGCCACACTGCCTCCTTTCAAGCCAGTGACCACTGGCATTATCTGGGTTTGGGGCATCTCATCTTCTGTACCTTAGCCCCCAATTCCTCCTAAGTTTAGGAGGGCCTTTTTTGGGGGCCACACATATATATGGCCACTCAATGGCCCAGCTGGCCCACACATCTGGCTCTGAACCATCTGTTCAGGACTAATTCTTCATGACCTCTCGAGACCTCTCCCACCAGCCACCTTATGAGTTCCTGTGCAAAGGGTGCCAGGCTGCACGGCCTTCCCCCCACTGTGCCCACTTCCTCAACACAGCCCTCCCTAAGCATGCTCAGACCACAGGACCTTTTCCTCAGCTCCTGGGACCTGGGTCAGCCTTTGGGACATATTCAATGATTCAACGAAAGTTTATTGAGCACCCACTATGTGCTAAGTGCTAGAGATGGAGAATAAATACATCAAATGGCCCTACCTTCTTGGGGACCTGCCAATCATCATTCACGAGCCAAGCTTTTTCCTTCTTTCAGACCCTGCCTGACGCTGGTAACTCTGCTTCCAAGCTCAAAGACACCTTGTAATTCTCACTCGGTTCCCCAAGCAGCCCAGCCCCAGGGAAAGAACTCAGCAGACCCCTCCATGGTTAAGGGCCTAATCCTGGTCTATACATCAGCCCCTATGAGTTTGGTGAATGGGAGTCTATCCCAAGAAACAGAGCCACTCTTGCTGGACTGACAGCACGTTTCTGGGCTTGTTAGACTGGGAGCCAGATGGTAGAGCCGTCCCCTTCACTGAGGGGAGACTTCTGTGGGTGTTTCCTAAGCTCATCTCTCCTCATCACTCTGTATGTCCATAAAGAGGTCGCGGTCCTATCATGACTGTGAGGCATACAGAGCATGCCTGGGTCACTGTGGGTGATACTCCCTGATGTGTACAGATAGACCCGAGCAGGGGCCCGGGACGGACTGCGCCTGCTCACTTACTATTGGCCTCTGCCCTGCAGGGACTCAGGAGGTGTCTGCTCATGAGCAGAGCTCTGATAAATCCTCATAAATCCCCGCTCACAGCTTTGACAAAACCCAGGCGGTTAATTAAAAGGAGAACATGCTTTCAATGACTCGAAAACAGTGAGTACAAGACAACCAAGTTAATCAGTCTCACTGTTTGTGTCTCAGCAAAAGCGTTTTAATTCAATTACTTCCAATTCTCTATTAACTCACTACAAAGAGGATCCTACAGTAATTAACTAGTTCTAAGAAATACTTTTCAGCCAAAAGCCCAGGCTGGAAACAGGTAAGTCTGGGAAGCTGTCCACAGAGTCTCTGTGTTGGCTTGGCACTGGCTCCCGTGAGCGTCCCTTAGTTCCCACAAGTCTGCTGGCTCACCTGTGAATTTATCCCTAGCTGGATGCTAGGGATAAGTGATCTAAAAAACCATCATTATGGAGATTCCACTTCTTATGCAAAGTCCTCAGTGCTCCTCTCGACACTGGGTCCTCAGAGCCCCATCTTCCCCCCAGCCCTGTCTCCACCTACAGCTGCATCTCCCCTGGGGCCGTCTCCCGCTCGAGCCCTGCCTTCTCCCTGAGCCCCATCTCCCCCTCCCTCAGCCCTGTCTCCGGCCCAAGCCCTGTCTCCTCCCTGAGCTCCATCTCCCCCAGAGCCCCATCTTCCCCCGAGCCCCATCTCCTGCCTGAGCCCCATCTCCCACCCGAGCACCATCTCCTTCCTAAGCCTCGTCTCCCCCCTACCAAGCCCCATCTCCCCAACAAGCCCCGTCTCCCCCAGAGCCCTGTCTTCCTCTGACCCTCCTCTGGGGTGGGTCTTGAGCCATCAGACTGTCCCCCAGCGGGAGGTGAATAATGCAGAAAAGGGAGAAGGACTGTGTTCTATGGCGTCTGCAGGATGAGAGTGGGGCTGACGGTCTCCTTCAGCCCAGCCTGTCCCCATCTCAGAGCCTCCAAGGAGGTGACATGGAAACCCAGAAGGGACATCCAGCCCCACAGCAGTGCCACACTGTGACCCAGGACTGGGTCGTTCCCACTCAGGCAGCAGGTGCTGCTGTGCCCACCGGAACTGAGCCTCAGATGGGGCAGAGGTGACCTTTGGTGGTGATTCAGTGATGGGGGTGAGGCATGCAGGACTAGAGAACTGACTCCTGCTCAAGTCCTGGTGTTAAGAGTCATAGCCTCAGGGTGAAGGCCAGAGTTGGGGTGAAGGTCTACACCGTGCAAGCCAACTGTGTGGATGTGTTGCATGCAGTGTTGGGAGGGGGGGGTGGGAGTCAGAGCCACAGGTGCTTACAGGGCACCTGGTGGGGTGACGGGGCACTTGGTGGGGTGACACTCAGCATGGGCTCCAGCCGCATCCCACTGCCTCACCGTCCAGGGCACAGGCAGTCGGGCCCTTGGTCCCCACATCGGCCCACCAACTACCTGCTCCAGGGAAGGCCAGGGTGTCTGCCTCCCCTCTCACATTCAGACGGTCGGCACGCGTGCCTTTCTCTGACAGACGTGAGCCTCTGGGGACTGGTCGGTTCAAACGGCAAACGTTGGCTGGGCAGTAATTATTCCATCAGTTGTGAGAGATGAACGACTCCCCAGACGCTTGACCGGGTGCCACACTGCTGCGCACACAGACTTCTCAGAGTGTTTGGACCAGGAATCCATGCCCCCACTTCGAAGTTGAGAAAACTAAGGGTCAAGGAGTTTGAGGCCAGTTGCTCGAGTCCTCCAGACATATGTGGGGATGCTGGCTCCCAACCAGACACCTTGGGCATTGGAAACACCACAACGGAAGCTGGTGTACACTCAGGGCCGAAGAGTGAGAGTGGGCTGTCTGCGGGTGGAGCGGCAGATACGGGGCTGTGGCATCCCAGGAGGCAGACGCCCCCGAGAGGATGGCCGCCGGGCCCTTCTGGGACTCCCACTCTCCGTGCCCGAAGCAGTTCCAGGAACCACCAGGGCATCACCCCAAATGCTCGCCTGCTCATTCAGCACTTACCACGTGCGCATCTGCCATGTGCCTTGTTCCGGACACAGCGCTGCAGGTCCCTGACCTGAGGGGCTTTACAGCGATCAACACAACAACGAACACACTTCTATGATGAGCAGACTTGAGCAAGGGGGCGCACGGGGTGGTTCTAGGGGCCCACTCCAAAAGGTGATGGCCTGTCCACGTGGTGGCGGCTCCAGAGCCGGAGCAAGAGGACCTGGGATCATCCTGCTACAGGCCCTGTCACCTTCCAGTGCTGGACACAGAGAAGCAGGCGCTCCAGGTGGGGTGTGGGTGGGGCAGCTGTGGGTGGCCGAGGCCGGGGAGGCATCGTTGCGAGGGGACAGGTGGTCTGGTGAGGGACAGCTCTGGGGTCTCGTGCTGCCCTCTGTGTACCACGGGAAACCATCACAGGGTCTCGAGTACGATCCTCAAGTCGGCTGATGGGGGTTGGAACAGCATGGGTCGGGAGGCACAGGCAGCTCAGTGGGAAGGTGGGGAGACTGGCATGTAGTCCTGGCAGGTTCATGACCAGTGAGATGATCAGAGGCTCAGAAGGCAGAGCTGACAGTTGACAAGCTCTGTCCCAATCTTCGTTTAGTCCAGGAAGGGAAAGAGATGTGCAAACAGGGCAGTGTCTCTCAGGTCAGCCCCCATCATCGCGATCTGGGCCAATGGTGATGCTCTAGAATGACACCAACAATGTGAGGTTTGATTTTCACTGACTGTTGTACTCCAACTGTGTAAGCCCCACAGAGCCGAAGGGGTACACACTGCTTCAGTGTGAATGCAGTGACTCCGTGTTCAGGCCTCCTGTGGGCCCACTGACCAGGTTACAGCACAGACCCTGACCGTGGACTGAGGTCTCTGTCCAAGAGATGAGGTCAGAGAGGCAGAGTGGTGTCTGCATTCTTCCCAGTCCTACTGGGAGAAACACGCCCACTTCACCAAAGTTCAGGCCATAAGACCAAGCACAAACCCAGCCCTGCCCACGCGGGGTCTTGGGACAGCCTAGCCTGGGGGGCCGGGCCGTAGGCAGACATGCCCCCTCTGGTCCTAGTTCTACTTTGCTCTAGTGCTGAGCCCAGTTCCCCTATTTCCAAGGTAGTGACACCGTCTTCCCTTCCTTCCCTGCGGGAGGTGAAGGCCTGCTCTGGGAAGTCTCCGCGGCGATGTCTGCGGGAACTGTAAGGCTCAGAACAGGAGACAGGCAGTGAGTGGCTATTATCTCGCACCTGAGACACACCCTCGTGGGCAAAGCCCAACTCACCATTGTTGACAAAGACAAGGACGTGCTGTCACCATGTCTTTGTAACATCATTCTCGAAGGCAAAGAGAGAGCACAGAGACTGGACAGAGCAGGGAAATTGTCCCTGTGAGCAGATGACGGGATTGCAGGTACAGTAAGGCCCAAAGAATCCAGAAGGGATCAGGATTAATATGGTCATTGGACAGAAGGTCAACGTACAAAACTGAAGTGTAGTTCTATATATGAGCAGAAAATGAAAACTGGGAAACTTCTCAGTGTCACTTACAAAAACAGGGGTGGCAGGGAGACAGACCCGCCTGAGTGGGGTCCAGAGGTAGTGTGCCCACTGGAGACTCTCACCACTGTCCTCCTGGGGCGTTTTCAGCTCACACAGGCGCACGGCACACACACTGGCAACCTCACCACAATGCCATGGGCACCTCCTCTCTGAAAATGTTCAGCTGCCGGTGAGGGTCGCCTTCCACAGAGACAGCTGCTGGCTGCTGCCCCTGCCCTTGCCCCTGGAGGGTCAGCCAGAGCCCCAAGGTGCGAGGTTCTCCTCTGCGGCAGAGTAGACACGGCGGGTGGGGTGGCAGTACCGGCTGTTTCCTCGGGGGTGACATCTCAACACGTCACGGAGCTCTGCTCTTAAGACTCATGCACCCGACATGCCTGAATGTCTCCAAGGAGAAGTCAGAAAATGAAAAAGAAAGGGACCAGAAGAGTCTGTCACAGGAAGCAAAGAAATGGGTTCTGGGCTGGAGGCAGATGTGGGGTCAAGGGCCGGGTGTTTACAACGTGTTTCCTGCAATGGAGAGGCCTTAGTGGGGAGGGGGTATTGAGGATGACGAGCAGGGTAGGCTCAGCTGTTGAGGGGGGGGGCCCAGATAGGGTCTGGCCTGAGGCAGCAGGACATTCCAGGCCCCTGGGGGGTCCAACACTGGACTGGAGCATCACTCTGGCCCTACCCTCCATGCCCCTGCTCTGTCCCTGCAGCTCTGGGCCAGAGCCAGCTCTGAGCCAGCAGGCACCCCCCCCGGCCCTGCCCCTGGGCCCTTGGAGGAGGCTGGCAGTGATGAGGAGCCCCGTGAGCTGCTGGAGAAGCAGACTCTGTTACCCAACCCCTCAGATGTTTGGCATCAAGACATCAGATCACTGGCATTAGAACCTTGCTTAAAGTCCAGCCTGGGGCACCCACTGCCCTCCCTGTGGCCACTCAGTATGGTGAGAGACATGGCCCCAGCAACGCCCAGTTCCCCAGTTCTACATCGGAGAGTGGAGCGCATGGATGCTAGGAATCAGCCAGACTCCCAGCCGGGGTGTCTCTGTGGGCGTGCCACTTGGGTCAGGCCACCACGCCCCTCAGAGCCTCCCGAGGCTCCAGCCTGCACCCACCCTGCATAATAACTAGTTGGTCAATTAAGTGCAGGGAGCAAACAAACTATGGACAGAGCGAGATGCTGGCGAATGGGTCGGCTGACTGGGGCCTGGCTGTGGGAGGGGCAGGCCAGCTGCGCCCCGGAACACGGGAGCTAGCGTGCCCGGGCCACCAAGGCGGGAGGAAGAGTGGGGAGAAACTACTTGGGGCTTTGTTGGGCGTTGGGCTGTTTTTGTTCGGGATGTTGTCATAAACTGACCCCACATGTAGGTGTTCCCAAAGACAGAACGGAGGAACAAATACTTCAATTTTCGGGGATGGAATCAATGTCTCAGGGTTCCCAGGCCCCACGAGCTCACCTCCCTAGGGCTGCCCAGATCATCTCCCCAAGGCTGCCCAGACGTTCAGACCTGGAGCTGCCAGGCCCTGGATGGGACGGGATGGGCAGAGGGCATGCCTGTAAGCAGATCTCGGAGGAGACCTTGCCAGGCGGGCAAGGACAAGCTCCCCGGCCTGCAGCCCCTCCCAGCTCAATAGCCGCCAACTGGGGTTGCTCAGGGTCGGTGACAGGGTCCCCAGCCAGTGGCTGCCTCTGCCCCCCTGAAAATGCCTGTAGAGACGTCAGCCACTGCTCATGTGACAGCCACGTTGTCCCTGTGCCTGGTAAGGCCCAGAGATCCCACCACCCTGACACCCACTTCAGGGGGCCCCTCAGATGCAGGCCTTCCCAGGGGGCAGGGTCCATAGGTTGAGCCCATGTCCTGCCTCACAGAATCTGGAGTGTGCTTGGCAGACCCCAGACCCCAGACTCCCTCTGTGATGGCCCTGAGCTAATTACGGGACTCACATGGGACTCCTTCCCAGGATGGTCTCTCCTAGCAACGGCCACCAGGCAGCTCTCTGCAGGAAGGGAACCAGAGTGAAGGGCCGTGCAGGTCCATAGAGCACATTCGAGGCCCGGGCAATGGAGGGCAGGACCCTGCTGAGAGGGAAGGGGACCACAGCCAGCTCTCCCCTCACCTCTACCTTCTGCAGCACAGAATTCAAAATTCTAAATTCAACCTGGCCCGGATTCCAGTTGCCAAGAGGGTACATTTGTCAACGCTGGAGAGTAGAACATATCATGTTCATGGCTTCTTGCAACAAATGCTTAGTCATGGGCTCTTGCTCCGGGTCCTGTGCATGTCAGGGCAAGTGTGCCCAGAACCAGGGAAGGAGCTGCTCCCAGAGCCCACCCCTCAGTGATGGGGGCTGCTTGAGCTCAGTCAAGGTGTTGGATTTGAGGAAGTACATCCTTCCCGGGTTGGTCTGTGCCAGCCTCGTGTGCTGTGGTGCCCTTAGCTCTCCAGTGCCCTCACGCCCTTCATGGGCTCCCCAGTATCCTCCTCCCTCTTCCTTCCACACTTGCCTGTGGGTCTTCTCCCGGTTTGCAGCTGGGCCACTGTCCTTCCTGACCCTGCTGAAGTGCGGTCTCCTTCAGTAAGGATGTCTCCCTGGGTGACCTGCTGGGGCTCCTGCCACAACCTCTCACCTAGCTCCTGCGGGTTCTTGGTATCTCTTTCACCCCAGACAGTGGCACCTCTGGTGGCCCCATGGCTGGTTCTGCATGGAGCAGGTATGGAGAGATGAGCACACATGGACACTAGTGTTTGGGGTGCCGGCCGGAGGCTGGGAGTCGGGGGCTCTGTTCTAGACCTGAGTTAGTGGAGAGTTCCTCTGTCCCAGGGGCAGTGTCCACACCTTCATAGTGGCCACAATGACGTGGAAGTGGCTGCCACTACCCGCCTACCCCACCCCCCAGTGACCACGGCCCCTCGCCCACCCCAGAAGGCAGCACAAGGGCCAGTGTGGGGACAACACCAGCAAAAACCAGACATCAGACCAACCTGCCCAAACACCCCACAGGACGGTCCCAGTGGACCATGTGCTTTTTCCCACAGTGTCCAACTGCAAGGTGTTTCCAGGGAACAAATGCATAGAAAGGGGCTAAACTGAGAGGTGGGGGTTCTGGAATGCTCCCTTGGAGGGAACTTATGATCGTAAGAGCCCAAACGCCCTGCACTGGTCGGTGTCAGCGTCTACACCAGAAGGCACCGTCCGTGCTGCCAGCCAGGGCGCGGCCAAGGTGTCTGTCCCACCTGCACCTCACCAGACCCCACACGACTCCATCTTGACCTAACGGCCTCAGCATCGGCTGTCCCCAAATGGGGCTGGGTTCAGAGGGACTGGTGGTAGGACTTCAACACCGTTACCCCTGCCACCAAGACTCCCCTTGAACCCCTGTCACCACGCCCCATCCTGACACACAAGGAAGCTCACACCTTCCTTTATGTTTCTGAGAAACGTTACAGCATTGAGTGCCATCCCCAGAGCACATCTGATGTGTCCAGGGTCGGCTCTTGGCTCAGAACAACCTCTCAACTCAGGATGAGCCCGAGAGTAGCGGGGGAACCGGCCTGAATCAGGCTTCTAAGGGTGGACCTTGGCCTCCGGGGCAGCCTGCAGCGGGACCACAGTGACACGACGACCCTACAGGCTGAAGGCTGGACGTTCGGAGCTGCCTGGTGGAACTGAATGGCTACGGGGCATTCGGGGTGTTTGGGTTGCTAAAAGGAGAATCCATATTTTCAAGCCAGAGGTTTTGTTCCTGTTATGCTTTTGCCTAAAGATGGGAGGCTGGGAGGACAGATGTCGGAGGCAGCCCATAACCTGGGCAAGCCCACGTTCGGGGTGGGAACCAACACCAGAGTGACGCTCCCAGCCTGCCTGCTGTGCCCCTGACACCGTCGCCTGTGGCCGGGGTGCTGGTCCCACTGTCACCCCCCCGTGACGCCAGGAGCGTGAGGATGAGCAGACACTGTACTGCGTTTTGTCTGCTGAGGCAGCCAGGCGAGTCCTTCCTGTGAGGACGTGGATGCCCTGCAGAGCCGCGCGGAGAGCTCCGCGTCAGATGCCCGCAGCAGAAAGGCCTCTGGGCTGGAAGTGAACCGGCCCTCTTCCTAGCAAAAGCCAGGAGCGTGAGGGGGACCAACCCTCAGGCCTCCATGCCACGCCCCCCCTTCATCAGTAAAGCCCTCTCGGGAAAAGAGCTAAGGAAATAAAAAATCTCTGGTTTTTCTGTGTGATGCTCTTCCTGTCCGGGTTTTAGTGCCATCTGGACCCCAGAGTAGGAGCTCAGCTAGTGTCCTCGCTCCCTCTGTCCCATGTCCTGCACCCTGCAGGTCCCGTGGGATTGGCGCTGCCCGTCCCTCCCGCCTGCAGGGTCACCAGACGCCGTGGTATCGGTCTCGTGCCGAAAGCCTGAGGAAGTAGCAAAGCCCTGATTTGGGACAGGTCACTCTCCTGGTGCGGACCCTTTGGGAGCTCCCCTAGACCCTCCCACGCCAAACCCAATTTTGCTCGCACCCTGCAATCCACCCTGGCTGCCTCTCTGCCCCCAGGGCGCTGCCTGGCCTGGTCTTGCTCTGGCACTTGGCGCATCTGTAACTAGCACTTGGGGTGTTCACTACTGTGTCTGTGTGCCCAGACGGCGAGTCTCCGACATCGGACACCTGCCCTTGCCCACAGTCCGCCGTGTGCCCTCAATAGTGGTAGGGGCACCAGTGAGCGAGCTCTTTCCAGAAGGGGGATGACACGGGGGAGCCTCTGTGGCCTCTGGACACTGGGGAGGGACTAGCGTCTGTGCTGGACCTACACGGCCTCTAAGTGGAGCTGACTGGCCAAGGCCAAGGCTGATCAGGGCAAGTGGCTTCATCACCTGCCATCCAGGCTGGTGTTCCCGCCGAGCGGCCACCCAGAGCGCAGTAAGTCGTGCACTGGTTCTGGAAGCTTCCGCCTGAGGCGAACTTGTCACACACATTGATTGGCTCAAGTAAGTCATACGGCCGTGTCTGAGCTTCTTGGGGCCAAAATGAGTGGTCCTCCTCCTGTCGTTATCCTGTACTTTCCCGTATCGGCAAGCAGGCCTCAGGGAAAGCCTAGGGTGTGTGGGCTTGGCTTCCTGCTGTCACTGTGGCAGATGCCTGCCCTGCACACATTCAAGCAGGGGTGAAAGGAAGAGAGGGCCTTGAGCCCCGTTTCCCCTGACACCCATGCGTTGGTCAGCACCAGGCCTGGAGCCCCAGCCGGAGCCTTTAGGGCCACAGCCGATGTTTCCGTCTCCCATCCCAGAGGCCTCAGGGAAGCAATTCCACAGACCCTGAGGCAAACCCTCTCTGCGGGCATCCTTGCAGGGTCCTGGCCCCAGTCTGCTGCAGGCCAGACTGTGCAATAAGTCCACACTTTCTAGTGGTGAGGGGGTGAGGCTCCAGGTGCCGGGTCTGTTCGCCCCAGGACAGCACGTGGGCTTTGTGGTGGTGTCAGGAGAGGCTGCTTGCCTCCCTGTTGACCTGGTGAGCTTCTCTCCCTGACGTCCTGCCGGCTGATTCTTTTTGGCTGCAGCTGCAATGATTTCCTCATATAGCGTCTGATATGAACTTATAAAAGCTCCCTTCAAAATGCTTAGTTACTGCGTTCTTCTGAAACATGGAAGTGCATCTTCCCAGCCACCCAAGCCCCCCAGGGAAGAAAGTAGAGGCTGGTAGTTCTTGCTGTGAACCTGGGTCCCGGAAAGGCCACCTGGGCTGGGGGAGCTGGCTGCCCCGCTTGGAAGCCACAGGCAGGCTTGGTCCCAGGGACACAGCTTCCCTTCGCTTCTCCCAGCTCCTGCTCCTGGCAGGGAGGGCTCAGGAGGATCTCTGTCCTTTCATCTGTCACGATGGGCTAACTCATGCCCTGGAGCTCCCGGTGGATTTGCTGGGCTCCGAGCATGTTCTTCTGTGCCTCCGACCCTGCACAAGTGAAGGGCAGAGAGACGTGCTCGGAGTGTCTGTCCAGCAGCTCGAGGCCTGCACACCCCGCGCAGACTCGGGGACTGCGGTCCCTTCACCACCACTCCCGCCAACCAGAGTATGCTGGGTGTGGGGCCCAGAGAAGCGAGCCTGTGGCTGCCAGCCGGGGGTCTCTCAGGCAGTGTTACCCTGATCCGCATTCGCCCACGATGCTTGCTTCTAGACACCCACCCACCCTGACCTTCCTCTAGACCCTCAGCCCACAGAGCCCACATTGCCCTGGGAGCTCTAACATTTCTGTGAATTGTGCCACAAAGTCCATGCAGAATTCAGTCCTCCAGTGGCTACTGGTGTGCCTGAGTTGTAAAGGGCAAGCACCGTTATCTGCCCTTGACCCACTGGAGGCTCCATCCTGAGTGTGGTTTGAACAGAGGGCAGAGAGTGTGGGTAGTCAGGGAGCATCACGTCCAGACCTGTGGCCCTCTGCTCTGCGGCACGTTAGAACTGCCCACTGATGCTTGAAGACGCGGGTACCCAGACCACATCCTGACCAGCGAAATCAGAATCTGTGTGCAAGAGGGACGAAGGCGTGAGTGCGTTTTCACCCGGGCACATGGAGAAGCTGAGCCGCACACCATGTGCACGCACATCACGCGGGGTCCTGCCCATGGGTGGGGTCTCCTCCTGTGGGGGTTCTGGATTTCCAATAGGCTCGAAGTCACGCTGCCACCTATCCACACACCTCACCTTGAATTACAAGGCGCTCAACGACATTCCGAACTTTCTGGAACTGCCCTGAGCATATGTTTTGTGACAGCTGCTCACGACAGCCAAGTACCCTGTGATGCACAAAGCTGAGTCCAAGTGCGCGTGTCAATGATCAGAGAGAACAGAGTGCATTTTGAAGCGTCCAAGTGCCCAGTGCTTCAGATGCCCCACACGGCTCAGACCCCAGTGCCTGCCACCTACTGACAACACTCAGTGTCTCTGCCAGGACAGCTCAGAGCCCACCTCCAAGGGCTCTTGCTGGGGCCATGCAAGCTCTGAGCTTGTCCTGCACCAGGGTGTGTGTGGCAGGGGCAGCCTGGGTCCTGGAGCAGGAGAAGGGCAGGGCTGGGGCTGCCGAGGGGGCGGGGGGTGTGGGTGGAGGGAGAAAAGCCTCTGTGGCAGCGAGTTCTGATGGCTCCCTTCCTGATAATCCGAAATCCTAACAGTGTGAAACCAGAGGAGTATGTCCAGCTGTTTTTCACATCAAGTCCCCGTTGCAGCCCCCACTCCATCCTTGCAGGACTGGGGGAGGGTCACCCCAGGCTCCCACCACCGCCCCTGCCCCCTGGCTTCTTCCTGCCCTGGAGACTCCCCGTTCACTCAGCCTCCCTGCACTTGGGAGTCTTGTGGGGCCTCCGGACGATGGACGGGAGCAGCTGCCTCCCTGGGAGACGGGGGCCAGGCTGCTCTGCAAGGGGCCATGTGACAGAGGCACAGAGGGTGCAGCCACCGTGGTTCCCTGCCAGCCTCATGGGGGGCCTGCTCTGGGGTTCCATGGGGCATCCCACTTCCTGTCATGCTTGCGTTGTGGGGGCCAGGCTGCAGGAGAAACCAGGGATGCCCGTCCTCTCTCCATGGGGTCCTGGGGCCGGGGATACAACTTTGGTTCTGACCCGAGGTGTGTCCTGTGGGGTCTGCAGGCCGCCCTGTCCCTCAGGAACCTGCTGCCCGTGGCCCGATGACAGACAATTGTGCTTGGCCCTGGAATGTCCATGTCTAGGTCCCAGGAAAGGCGGCTGCATCACTTGACCCCAAACACGGCTGGGGTGGTAAGACCCCTGCCTGAGAATGTGGGGAAGCCTGCATATTATTGGAGTGAGCATGGCCGCGGGCAGGGGCGGTGCTGGGACTTGGGTGGCTCTCTCAGGGGGGCAGTGTTGGAGCACCCGGCACAGGGACCCAGTGCTGCCGTCCCCTGTATCCTGTCCAGGAGCTACTTCTGGGGTGCAGGCGTTCAGGGGACCCTACACTCCTGGCTTCACCCACACACCCTTGGCAAATGCACAAGCTGACTGGGCCTCCCCAGACCCCTCCATCCACCAATGATCCCTGCCCCCAATTCCCCGAGAGCCCTGGTCCCCAACCTCAGTTTACCTACTAAGCACTTTCTTTCTTTCTTTTTTTTTTTTTAAGATGTTATTTATTTTTTTGACAGACAGAGATCACAAGTAGGCAGAGAGGCAGGCAGAGAGAGAGGAGGAAGCGGGCTCCACACTGAGCAGGGAGCCCGATGTGGGGCTCAATATCAGGACCCTGGGATCATGACCTGAGCCAAAGGCAGAGGCTTAACCCATTGAGCCCCCAGGTGCCCCTGCTAAGCACTTTCTTATGAAAACCCCAAAGGTTCAGATTTGGAAGCTGCTGCGAGCAAGGGTAGGTGGTGTTTACAGCTAGGCAAAGCAGGTGCTGGGCGGCAGGTCTGAGATCCCAACGGGGCGTAGGGGGAGGCAGAAGCACGTGGGGAGGAACCCGCCACACCTGGACTCCGCCTCCCAGACTTCTCGACCACAAGTGTTCCCACCCTCCTCCTCTGATGGAGACACCAAGGCTCATGGAGGCTCATGGAGCGAAAGACTCTCTGCCATCAGGCTCAACACAGGCCCTGAGCACACATCTCCCCCCAATCCCCCAACCCATGTGTTCTGATGTTGAAGAGAAAGCTCAGCAGTGGGTGGGAGGGAGGCAGGGCCGGCAGCTCCCAGATCAGTGTGGCCACTGGGGACTCCTGTCTCACCTGCCGTGAGCAGATCCTGAGGGCCCCCTCCCCCCCTCCCCTGGGCTGCCTGTGGGAGCCCATGTTTGTGGAAACTCAAGAGCCATGGAAACTATGAGGGATTGTTTCAGTGGAAATAAATTAACGTGAAAAGTCAGTTCCTTGGTCATGCAAGGTGCTCGGGGGACTCCTTCTGGTGGGGGGCCCTCAGGACTTCCTGTCCAGCTCTTCTTGTGCCTGGTTGTGGGGGAGGCCAGTCCTGATCTCTGGGTCCTGACCCATGGGTCAGTGTCACGTGGTCCCCTGCTTCCCTGCTGGTCCTGCTGGCCCCCTCGGCCCAGGCTGCCACCCAGACCCATGGGTCCTGGTCATCCCAAGGGGGCACAGGTTCTTGTGGCCATGGGGTCCCCATGGGCCTGTCTCCCAGGGTCTCTGCTGAAAAGGGGCCAATGTGGGAAGACCATGTGCCTTGGGACACACAGACCCCATTCATGGCCCACGGTGTGCAGACAGGGCCACAGATGCCTGAGGCAGCAAGCGGGACTCTTCCCTCCTGCAGCCCAGACCAGACAGGCAAAGGGACCACCCCAGATCTTTTTTTTTTTTTAAAGATTTTATTTATTTATTTGACAGATAGAGAGCACAAGTAGGCAGAGAGGCAGGCAGAGAGGCAGAGGGAGAAGCAGGCTCCCCGCTGAGCAGAGAGCCCGATGCGGGGCTCGATCCCAGGACCCTGGGATCATGACCTGAGCCGAAGGCAGCCGCTTAATCAACTGAGCCATCCAGGCATCCCCAGGACCACCCCAGATCTTATTGGTGTAGGCTGAGGCTGGAGTGGAGGCCCCTCGGCCCACAGGACCCTGGCTTTCCTCTGTGCTCTCCCTGCAGGCCTGGCCTGGAGGGGACTGGGGGACAGTCCCAGCCTTCCCACTGCAGTCCCAGAGAAGATGCAGAGCAGGGACCCTCCCGTCACCAGTCAGGATGTCCCTTTCTTCCAGTTGGAGAGAAACAGCTCATTCAAGAAACTTCCGTGCCTGGGCAGCCTCTTGTTTATTCCTTCCAACCTGCTCTAGCCATAGAGAAGGAAGAGCGGTCCATTCTTTCTGCTTCCTGCTCGACCCCAGACAACTGGTTCCTAGGGTGGGGCAGATGCCACCAGGCCCATGCCTGGGAGAAAGTGGGCAGGGAGTTCTTGACACCAGTGGGCAGCACGGTGGTGAGAAGGGACCCAGGCCTGCCCGAGGCAGGTGGCCCCCTGCCTAAGCCCCTCCAAGAATGCAGAGAGCACCTCACCGTCCACAGAAGACAGGCCTCTCTGCACACCTCACCCCTGAATCTGATGGGAATCCCGACAGGAAGCTGACCGAGAGCACTGGCCACCCAGTCAGTGGACAGTGAGCAGTCCTCACCAGAGGGAAGAGGTAGCAGGGGACGACCGAGAACCCAGTGGGCACAGCATCCCCAACAAATGGTCAGCCCATGTTGGCAGACAGTCACCACTCCCAGTCCTTGTTTTCCAGGTGAGGGAGGGACCTACCCCATTCCTCCTCCTCTGACCTTGACCTCCAGAGCCCAGACCAATGGGTTGGTGCCCCCTTGGACAGTGAGACTTCCCACTCAACATTCAGTAGATGCTCTTTCTATCTTTATCTTTGCTTTAACAAAAGAAATGTCACTCATCACAGGAGGAAAATAATTCTGCCTCTAACCCCAATGAGGGCACAGATCTAGAGCAGTGGTACCCTTCACCATGCCCTTGGTTCCTCAGGGCCCAGCCCTGACCTCCCGGCAGGCCGATTGGGTGCTCCCAGCTCATCCTGGATGGATGGGAGCCTGCCTCCCCTCGTGCACAGCAACCGCAACACCCAGAATGTTCTCTCTACGTCAGACCTCCGGATCCACCCCATCATCCATGTGGACAAAGAGCCAGTGAGGGCCCGCTGATGTTATTCCCAGTCCTTGCACTAATGGATCATCTTCTCTTAGGGAAATCAAAGGACTCTAAACACGTCTTCTTGTCCTTGTGCTCCCCCCTTGGTCCGCGGCCCTCTTCTTGGCCAGGTGGGCCAGCCTTATGAGGAAACTGCTGGGGTGTCAGGCAGTCTCTGTCTCTGTCCCATCAGGGGTGCCCTTTGGTGGAGCTGTCTATGCCATTTGCATTTTCTGGGGAAGTGGAAGTTTCAGAGGCTATGAGGTCCTGACATTGTTGCTAGGAAATTTAGGACAGTAGTTAATTTAAGGATTCTGGGTAGAACTTCAAATCCTAGGTGAAATCCTAAACCTGACAGAAGTCAGTGGCTTATGGAAGTGAAGACAAGGTGTTAGTAGGGATGTCTAATGCACCTGCCAGCATTTCGCTCCTTTCTCCATCCCCTCTATGGATCCAAGACTGAGCCCACCAGGAAGCCCCCTCCCCGGGCCCCCCACATTGCGTTGAGTAGGGCCCTGAGCTGCATCAAACAAAACCTATCCTAGCTGGTTTTCAGAGCACCGCATTCTTAAGGGACATCCGGAAACTCACTGAAATCTTGCAAGGGCTGGAGTCACGGGCACCAACCTTCCAGGAACAAGGTGGGCGCCTCCCTGAAGAATGGCCGTGGTCCGGGAGCTACCAACCACCATCTGCAAAACCCAGGATCACCTGCATTTGCGGAGGCTCCTGTCCCTGCTGGTGTGATCACCTGCATGCTGATTCTGACGGGACTGGCCAAGCCCATGCCTGCAGCCCTGGGGCAGGAGGGCTGGGCATATCTTCTGGACAGAAAACAGGTTCCCAGCAGTGACGAAGCTTTCCAAGTAGGCACAGGCTGTTAAACTTTGGGGGTGCCCATGAATGGACGAAGCCTGACACACACGCGGGATTCCCCTTTCTGCAAATCCCTGAGTGCGGTGAGTCTAGGCTCGAGCCCCCACAGCAGAAGCCCCTGTTCAGTGTTTACATTTAAAGCATCCAAGGAAGTCTACCGAGAAAAGGGTTTGGATCACAGCCTTCCGAGATCATGTGTGAGCAACTGTCACAATGGTCCTCGGCTGTTAGCAACGGCCACTTAACCTTCCAAGTGTGTGGACCGCCACCCCCAGTGCTGGCAGCAGCTGGGTGGGCTGCGTCTGGGAGACCAAGGATACCCCTGGCTGAAAGCCCAGCTCTACAGCTGCATTTCCCTATCTCTCTTGCCCTCAGTTTGCACATCCATAAAGTAGGATTGTGTGATGACTTCAACAGGTCATTAAAGGTTGGACGGATGGTGGGTGAAAAGCGACCACAGGGGCAGACAGCCAACACTCAGGATTCCCTGCCCCTTCTCCTTCCTTTCTTCCACCTCAAGTCAGCATTTCTGTCCCTCAGACATCAATGATTTTCTTATTTAAAAAATACCTACAACAAATCAAGTAAAATCGACCTATATTCCAGGCACATTGAGAAAATATATACAATAAATATATGCATAATATGAAATTACTTCTTTGTTAGTAATTAGTCCCTCACTGGACTCCATGCCCCAGAGGGAGCCTCTGCTACACGTTTTCTGTGTATCAATGTAAACATTTTATTTAAACTCTGTTTTTTCCACTTAATGAACCTTGGGTATCTTTCTAGGTCAGCTTATAAATACCCATGTCATATTTTTAAGGGCAAGAAAAAGAATTCCACAGTTATCTTGAATTGGGTGCATTGGTGGACATCAAGTTGGTTTCACCAACTTCCTCGTACATGTCTGACCCCCCTCTTACTGGCATTTCCAGAGGAAATGGTCCTAGAAATGGGATTTTTGTATCGCAGACTGTAAACATTCACAATTGTTGTTAGAAACAGCCCTTTTGAAATACTGTGTTGGTTTCCACTCATCCAAAACAGTGTCTCTCTCCCCTCATTCTCTCCAATCTTAAGTTCTGGCCCATCTGTTAGCTGAAGATGGCAAGTCACCTGGGGATAGACCACCCTGTACTTCTCCTTCTGCAAAGTGCCTGTTCATGCCATTTGCCCATTTTTCAACTGGGTGTCCTTTTCTTTTAGATGTGTATGATAGAAATAGTAATCCTATTTTTGTTGTAGACATTGTAAAATTGGTTTTCTTGCAGGTAGTCATCTCTTCTTGGTGATGGTTTGCTTACTACTCTGGGCATTTGGGAGTCCAAGGCTCATCTCTGTTGGACTCTTCCCCCTGTAGCTGGCTGGGACCACACTCAGCAGTGTCTGTAGCATAAATGAATGAATCAACATGTGGGTAGCAGACTAATGAAGGGAAAGTAAGTTTGCATTAGGGAAAACTCTATATTAGGAGATTGTAAAATGAAATACATATTCCAAGAAATGTCACTCCTGTCTGTCCATTTTCTCAAAGATTTGTCTTCGGTTCACATCATTGCAGAAAAAGCACTGTGAGTCTAGGGTATTGTTTTTCAATTCCTAAGCATTAAGAAACCCTCAGAATGAATATAAAACATACATGTGGCTGTATTCATGTATGTAAATACCAAATTCAGAACTAGAAAAATGTGTATCTACTTTGAATGAGAACTAAACAAAGATTGACAGGCTAGAAAGTAATTGTGTCATGAGAGGTCATAGAGACTGTTAAAATCAACACAATATCAAGGAATCATTAACTGCTTTTTAAAAAATGACTTTGTTATAATGGGTTTATGTCATGGAAAAAACCCTGGACTCCTAGCTTGGCACTTCATCAACTCAATGACCAGGTTAAGTCCCTCAACCTTGGTTTTATCTGTGACTAGGGGAAACTATCTGTCTAGGTCATGTCAACCATTCATGTCAACTCACTCACTCAACACTTAGCAGACATCTTCCAGTGCAGGTTGGTTTAATTTAAATGAGGAGTGGTGAATCCAAGAACAGCCCAAGAATATAATGGATGAAAATGGTGATGTGACTTCTGGAACATAAGTAAATGCCACTTATTTAAAACACAGTGATGTCCCAGGGAGACGGACTAGCGCAGGATGAAGCCTTTATCTTGTGGCATCTGCCCAAACACTCATGCAGGAGACCCCACATATGCACATCCACGTTCTCTACACCACACACACCAGCTGCTGCAGTGGCAGATGCGCAGACAGCGCCAGTGTGACGTAGAGCTGGCGAACAACCCTCTGGGGCTGTGCTCTGCATGGGAGCATCTCACGCATCTTGTCTACTGCATCTTTGCTGCTCTGTGAGGACAGCATCACCAACTTTGGTTTATGGATGTGGAAGCTGAGGTCCTGCTCTTCAACCTGGGTCTTCCAAATCCCTCCATCTTTTGTTCATACCAGGAGATTCTAGAATGCTCAAGACACTGAACTCTTGTCCCAACACCTTCATATCTCCCATTTGAACAGAAGTCTTCTTATGCAGTTATCTGTTTTGCAAATCCCTTTTTCTTGGAGGGTGTCAGCTCTGCTTAAGAGCAAAAGCTTCTAGAAGGCAGAGGCTGTATATTGTCAGAGGTGCTCTCCCATGCCCTGCATGTCACAGCACTCAGTGAGTCTGTGTTGCTTTGGCAGGATAGGGTGCCCTGCTAGAGCGCCACAGGAGCTCTGTCTTTCAAGGATGTGGTCTAATGAGGGAGACAGGTAATCAGGTGATTGCAACACCAGGCAGAGGACGCTGACTGTAAGCCAGTGCTGGAGGCACCCCAGGATGGTTCCGTGTGACCCCCAGGGCCTTTCACTGCATAAAGGACCCATCTGCCTGATTTTCCAAGACCCAAGTATGACTCCAAAACACAAAGAACAGAAAAACCTCCCTCCTGCTCTGAAGGGGCTCAAGAATCCAGAGGAGTTCTCCCACCCAGAGTGGTTTGCAATAATCAATCCACAGACAAGAAAAATTAGTTTTTGTTTCCAGGGCAGGATCTGTCCCTAAATTGTTTTCTGAGTCGTGGTGATTTAGCGGAGGGACTAAATTTTGTCCCAAAGTTTGCTTTTCTAACCTCTGCTCTCTCTTGGATGGTCAAGTGCCATGTGATTTGTCATGATTGGCGGGGAAGCATCCACAGGAAGGAAGACTCCCTGCCTTGCATTCAAAGCCTGGGCTCTGTGATAGAAATATCCAACCACTGAAGGTCATCCAGTCCATCTCTCTCCCTATCTGGCATACACACTTCCAGAAACTGAAGGTCGAGGCCCAACTACAGGCCCTGCGTGTCAGCCTGAGTGAGGGTGTCCCAGAGATTTCGTGCTTCCAAAGCCTTCTCCAGATCTCTGCACGAGCAGCTTTGCTGAAGGAAAGAGGAGCTGCTGGGACCCACCCTTGAAGGCACCACTGTGTGCAGCTCATGATTGCTGCTGGGACGCAGGGAACCAGAGGTCACCAGGGGATCTCAGAACCGCCCAAGGGGGGTCATGACTTTGGGTGGGAAGCAGCCCACAAAGTTCACATTTAGGACCCCCCCTTTTTTTTTTAAATGTTTATTTATTTGACAGACAGCGAGAGAGGGAACACAAGCAGGGGGAGTCGAGAGGGAGAAGCAGGCTCCCCGCTAAGCAGAGAGCCCGATGCGGAGCTCGATCCCAGGACCCTGGGATCACGACCTGAGCTGAAGCAGAGGCTTAACCACTGAGCCACCCAGGCGCCCACATTTAGGACCCTTTAAAAATAGATGCTGTCTCACTCTTCTCAACCAGTATTAAAACATCAGGTAAGGTTTTGCCTTGAGATACTCCACCTGGACTGCTCTGTGTCAGTGAGGTGTGAGCAAGGTGGGGGCTCACAGTGGAGTCTCAAACTCGAGCTTGGCTTCCTCACACAGGCTAAACAGATCTTACTTACCTCTTTCAGATGGACTTACTTAGCAAATCCTTTCCCCTTTAAATGCAGAAAGCTAAAGTTAAGTTCATGGGATCAAAAATGTCCAACTAGTTGGGTAAAGGCTAAGTTGTCACTTAGTCACAGATTAAAACCAGATCTTGTAGGAATCTTGCTGGGCTCCAGAGAAAAACAACTCTTGGTGAAAACAGTCTGCCCCTTCATGTTTTAGGATGATGTAGATCACATTATACAAAGTTATGTGGAAAAAATGTGAATAGAAGGGCAGACACCAAAGTTTAGCTATTCCTGTTGATTTGAGCACAGAAAGTGTAGCCCCCGCATCATGGACAGTTCCAGGCCGGGCTCCTACCCTCACCCACAACAGGCACCAAAGTCAGGATGCATGTCCCATTTCTGACGTCTGGTGGGAACAGTGGGGGCATTGACTGGTAAGCCAACATTGGCTTAAATCCCCAAATACAGCTCCTCATAACCACCTGGGCCACTGACTGACCTTCTTACTCAAATTTAAATCACATGGTTCTCAAGGTTACTGAATGTCCTGGCCAGGAAGAGCACTCCTGAGTGTAGAACATCGCTGCTTTGTGCCCTGCTGTCCCTAAATCCATGAGCCGCCCCAGACCTCAGGGGGTGGGGCTTGCTGACATGCCGCAGACACCCGTCAGTCCCCAACAGCAAGCAGCCCTTGCTGCGCTCATGCGCACTGAGTGCTCAGCGGAGCGGAGGGCAAGGCAGATCCTTGTCACACACTGTGACATAACTTTCTAAAGCTTATGAGAGCAGTAGTTATACCCTTGGGTTTATTTTCCCCATGAAAAATCCTAAATTTGGGCAGTTAAAGCATTAAGAACAAAAGACACAAGATTCTACTGACCAACCATAGATAATCATTACTGATCTTTTCCCTGTATATTTATAGAAAATGTGACATATGTTTATTGGAAATAAAACCCTGAGGAAAGTGGCTATTTTACAAAAAACATGCAAGATTAATATGACAATTGGACATAATAAACTGAATGTCAGGCAAACATTCTGGAAAGATACGTAATGGTATAATGGGTATTTGAACACGATAGTTTCTTCTGCATTAAAAAAAATTACCTGATTTCAACAAATTTCTAAGTTAACAGCTGTGTCTGAATTTTATGAAAAAAATCTAGTTAAGTCTTTTGATGTTTTTTTAAAAATATTTTATTTATTTATTTCACAGACAGAGATCACAAGTAGGCAGAGAGGCAGGCAGAGAGAGAGGAGGAAGCAGGCTCCCTGCCGAGCAGAGAGCCTGACACGGGGCTCGATCCCAGGACCCTGGGGTCATGACCTGAGCCGAAGGCAGAGGCTTTAACCCACTGAGCCACCCAGGCGCCCCTCTTTTGATGTTTTTTACATGGATGTAATGACTCTGCTTATTAAAGAGAAAAGACACAGCTATTTTCAATCATGGTTTCCTCGTATTTCATTCAGAACTGTCCTAATTGTTGGAGGAAAGATGGTTTCCATGGGAGACCAGGTGAATCAGGACTATCACCCGATCTTCTGTAGGACCCCATCTTCAAACCACTGGCTGCCACAGTTTCAAACCCAGAACGATGAAGGCTGCAGCAGAAGGTGGTAAAGACACTGCACAGAAGAGCGGAGCGCCGCCTCAGACAACAGCGGTTCCAAGCGGGGAATGAATGCGCGCAGATACAGCCCTGCGACTCTTCACTGACGCGCTTAGTGCTTGTGGCCTGTCCCGCTTTTCCATCGACTAGAGATGGAAGAGATGGAAGAGGTGACTCTGTAGGGAAGAAGTCACGGATGAATCTGGGAACACGGGTTCGAACCTGAAAGTACGTTTTGTCACAAATGCTGCCGAGCAACAAGTATTTCACAGGGAAAGCGTTCTGTCCTCATGTGTGACTCAACCGCTTACCTGCTTTACAATTAATTATCCACAAGGGGACCATGGATGGAATTTCTCTGTGAGACAAAATGGAAATAGGGGCCCTTTGCTGCCCAGTTATGAGGAATTAAAAAAAAAAAAAAAGATTTCTGGTTCCAGCTACCAAAGTCTTTAAGAAATTCCTGCATGAAAAATATAGGCAGTCCAAAGCCCCAAATCGGCAGATGTAACCCACCTGGGTTTACAGCCACGCTCAAGGTTCAGGGTAATGAGGCAGAGCGGCAGAAAGACGGGCCCACGGCTCCTGGAGCCAGAGTAGGTGCGGCTGACCATGGGGCTGGCCAAGGGCCTAGGGGACAGAGGACCCCTCCCTCCTTGGCTTCCCACAGTCTTCCAGGGAGACTGTTCAGAAGTGTGTCTCACATCATCCTTACGCTCAGTCTGTGTCTGGGCTGCCATAAAGCTGCTTTGGGTCCCCACACTTCACAGTTACAGGTTTTCACAGGAAAACTAAGGATCCTATTTTCAAATGTTCTCTCTCACCTGCCCTCTTCCTCTGAGAGAGCCGAGTGCACTGAGGATGGACACGGAGTCCCACACTCAGGGTGGGAGTGGCAGCTCAGCGTCCACACCAGGCCTAACAGGTGGGCCCCCTCTACGCTGTGTGAGGCTCGGCGGTGACGTGAGCCATGCGTTACTTCTCTCCCCAAGAGAACAGACAGGAGCACCGCTTGGTTCTCCCCTCGGGGCCTTCAGACAGGCAAGGGTTGTACGGAGGCGCTCAGTCAGCATCTGAACAGCCTAAAACCCTTCGGGAGAAGAGCAGTGGAGGGAGCAGGGATGTCATGGGAGGACGTCTCCAGGGATACCGCGTGGCAAGATCCTGGGTGTGTGTTTTCGCTGCAGACAATGGAAGGACCAATAGGACAACAGACTGCAGTCAGCAAGGGAGTCAGGTAGTGAGTCCCTTGTCACTGAATAATGGAGAAGCCAGAAAGCTACTGAATAGAAATGTGGGTTGGAGTCAGGGAACCATAAGGTCCTTGCCAACGCCTGACAGCTTTCTTTAGGCCCTAGAATAATCGGATCCAATTTGGAAATCAATTCTCAGAAAATAAGCAAAATGGCTTTTGGACAGAACGTTGTCATTAAAAACATTTCCAGGGGCACCTGGGTCGTTCAACCGGTAAAGTATCTGCTTTCGGCTCAGGTCATGATCTCAGGGTCCTGGGATCAAGTCCTGTGTCTGGCTCCCTGAGGGAGCCAGCTTCTCCCCTGCCTACCATTCCCCTGCTTGTGCTCCTTCTCTCTCTGTCAAATAAATAAATAAAAATCTTAAAACATTTCCACCCACTCTCTTGGGAGGACCGAAATAGAGGCAGCGTGGGAGGGACATGGGTGCAGTGGCACGAGGAGGCCACCTGCCCTGCATCTCGGGCCCCAGACTGAGGGGTTGGAGCTTCATGGGGCACCCTCACTCGGGAAGCTTCCAGGGCCCATGGGCTGTCTCCCCCGTGCCTGTCCACGTGTGCCCGATCCCAGCAAGTGCGGTGCTGCTCCTCTCTGGGCATAATATATGTGAGGCGAGGACGGCGCACTCATCTTCGGAGTGACCAGACATAAGACCTGAATACCTGTGCTTTTGGGTCAAAGTGAGTCACTGGCTTCACGAAAATTCTACTTATGCAAACAGGCAGAAAGCACCATTAATATGTATGGAAATTAATATAAATTTTAGTGTGTAGTTTCTGGATCCCACCAAAGTGTCTCTATCACAGTGTTTATCTTGGGCCATGAGAAGTCCGAATGACTGCACCCCAGTCAGGGTATCAGGTGAGTAGAGCATCCAGAGAGATCCCATGCTTCTGGAAGCTTCTGACTCTGCACTGGGGCTCACTGCTACTGCACAGCAGAGACGCCGGCCAGCACTCAGCAAGCTGGGTATCAAGGTAAAACAAAACAAAACCAAACCTGTTTGAACTTCGTACTTTTTGAAAATATAAAATCCAATCATCAGCCAACACTCATGGGATATGTTTGTTGACTGTTCATACAGGATATGAAAATATCCCATGATTTTTAACAAAGTGAAGCCCATTCCCTTTCTAAACTTCTGGACTTTACTTCCATTTCAAAGCAACAATTGAGAGGCACCAATTTAGAATTTAACACTGTATTTATTAGAGTGTTTTTATTAACAAACTTTCACCAGAAAGTTCTGAGTGTGTCAGTGCAGGGGGCACGCTGGCTTCACACTCCAGCATCTGATGGCCTGCACACCCGTCCGTCACCTGGACCCCTTGGCCATAGCTCTGGGGGTCGTTAGGGCAGCACCGGGTGGTCCCCGTGCAGTGGTTAAACAGGGGTCTTGGTTCATTCTGATTTAAATGTTCGGAGTCCTGTGACAGTCGTGGCTCAGTATTCCTTTCTGCCTCATCTGCCGGACGCCCCGGGCTCAAGCCCTTGTTCCTGGCCCCTCCGCTGCCCTCCACATTCCTGAGGTCTCTGTCTCTGGAGAGTCCCCTTTGGCTGTTCTCGGGATCACAGCTGGGTTTTTGTAAAGACCCGTGGCTTCTGTGTACAAAGGATGGAGGCTCTGGGGTCTGTGGACCGGGGTCCTCCGTGCCCTGGACACCATGCGCACTGGCCTTGCCAACTTTCTCCTGGACCTGCACACACTGCACCGGGTGGATAAAGAGACCTGTGGGCAGGGGGCTCTGCACTCCCAGCCGTCGGGCTCTGCCCTGCAGGCAGGGGCAGTGGCGGATGTGTGGGACAGCGCACACAAAGCCTTCAGGGGCTTTCTGCACGTGCACAAAGCTGCTGGCGGCAGAGCATCCGGGGCACAGGCCGTCGCCTGCCTGTGCGCAAGCATGCGGGCTGGGGCTCAAGTGTCTGTAGGCGTTTGGGCAACGGCACCGCTGATTCAGAGGGAAGAAGTGACACAGGGTGTGCTGTTCAAGAGCAGGTGGGAAGGAGACGGGGCTGGTTTCCTGTTTGGAGCTCGGACTGTAAGCGGCTTGCACGGGCAGCCCCGGACTCTTGGCCTGGCTGCTGAAAAACTCGGAGCAGATGTGGGTCTCCTCATAAGCTGCCTTCTCAGACGTGGAGCAGCTGTGGGACGCCAGGGGCTCTAACTCGTAAAACTCCTGCTCCATGTTGGATTTCTGGGCCCTGGGGTCAAAGTGATAATCACTCACGGCACACGCTTTGCTCTGTCCCTTCTCGGCAGTGGTCATGGACAGGGCGTGAGAGAACGCACTACACTGCAGCTTCCTGGGCAGCGGAATCTGCCCACAGGTGCCCTGCGGCCCAAGGCAGCGGCACATGCACTGGAAAAAGAAGGTGGCAAAGGCCCAGCTGATGCACATGATGAGCATCATGAAGGTGCCCAGCTGGGTGTATGCCAGAACTGTGGATGGCATCATCATGGCCCCCGCCACAAAGGTGGTCAGTGCGGCCATGGCAATGGCAGAGCCCATGCGGCTCAGCGAGAAGATCACCTTCCCCTCCCGGTCGGCGTCTGGGGCCAGGCGGTAAGCGACCCCGTAGTGGACAGCAAAATCCACAGACAGGCCGACAGCCACCGAGATGATGACAGACTCCAGGACGTTCAGCTCCCAGCCCAGCAGGACAAGAGAGCCGACGGTGACGAATATGGTCCCAGCAATGGAGATGATTGCATACAGGCTAATGATGACATTCCAGGTGGTGAGCAGCATGACGCTGAAGGCCACAGCCACGGATAGCCCCATAGCAATGAGTGTGCCGTCGGAGAGGCTGTCCTGGAGGTCATAGAACTCCAGGTTGCTGACAAACCAGCCGTTGGTCAGGCCCTCGGGGGCTGAGCTGAGCTCCCGGGTGATCCATGCGTCCACCTCCTTGTAGAACTGGTGCATCTTCTCGTAGGCCAGTGTGAAGAGGTAGGTGCTCTGAAACTCCAGCACGACCGCCCGGATGGTATCGTTGACATCGAACCGCGGCCCTGGGGTCTTGCTGTCCAGATGGTAGCCGGTACTTCTCTCCAGCTCCATTATGGCCCTCTTGATGCACAGCTCAAAGATCTCTTGCTTGTAGGGGAAGCTCCAGCGCCGGCAGCACAGGTATAGGGCAGGCTCGTCGCAGTCCTGGTTCTCCATCCACTGCTTGAATGTCTCGATGAAGCAGCTGGTGAAGTCCTGCTCCTCTGTCTGGTAGAAGAAAGTCTGGTTTCTCAGCTTCTGACAGAAGTGCAGGATCCAGACCTGGGAAGCCGGGCTTGCGATGTTAAAGCTGCCATCCAGCACCAGCTTCCCCTTACTCTTGGGGTTCAGGGGGTCTCCGTTGTCTTCCGGGGACACGCCCCAGACCACGGTGATGGGCATGTGCAGCTCCTCCCCACGGTGGACACGCTCAAACATGAAGAGCTTCTTGTACTCGGCATCGTAGCGCTCAAAGGGATGGGAGGGCCTGAATAGCTGAAACTCGGACAGCTCCAGGGATGGCAGCTTCATCTTGGGGTTCACACACACAACATAGGCCCCGCCCACGGTCAGGGCCAGGAACCACAGCAGCCAAAGGTAGCGGAACTTAATGACGATGCATGGCAACACCTTCTCAAAAAAAATGCGCGAGGCTTCTGAAACAGCCAACAGCGCCCTGCGGCACGTCCGGCGGGCCACCGTCCAGCAGCTCTTGCCCTCGAAGACCTGCTGTGGCGGCTTCTTGAAGCAGCTGAACATGTTGAGGAGGTAGCGCTCGTGCAGGACGACGACGGCCGGGAGCCATGTGACCATCAGCACATAGTTCACCAGGATGGCAGTCCCCGCGTACACGCCGAAGCAGCGGATGGCAGTGATGTTGCTCACGTAGTTGGCGTAGAAGGCGGCGGCTGTGGTGAAGCTGGTGACAAACATGGACAGCGCCGCGTGCTGCAAAGTGATGCTCACTGTCTCCGCAGTCGCTGCATGAGGTCGGTCGAACTTGGTGTAGCTCCACACGTCACATAGGACAAATGCATCGTCTGCACCAATTCCAACCAGAATAACAAGTGCAGTGAGGTTCATGAAAGGGAAGAACTCAAAGTTGAACACCACGCGGTAGAGGAAATAGGAGACAATGAGGGAGCTGATGACGGCAAACATGGTCATCAGTGTGATGAACAGGGACCTGGTGTAGGCGCACATGACCAGGAGGACCAGCAGGACCGCGATGGCCGGGTAGGTGGTGTCCGTCAGCAGGTAGTCCTGGAACAGGCTGTGTTTGATGCCGAACTCGATGCCTGCCACAGTGGTAACGCCATCCGAGCCATTCCAGTGCTCAAAGTTGTCCAGGTAGATGTCCATCATGCTCTCCCCCTTCTCTGTGGGAGAGAAGAGCATGCTGTACTTGAGAGCTGGTGCAGTGGGGCCAGCCGCCTGCGTGGTCAGGAAGTCCTTGTCCACCAGGTAGTGCAGGATCTGGTAGACCGCATTGTACTTGGTGCATTTGCGAGGCACACCCGTGCACTTGAGCTGGCCCTTTCTCCTGGCACTCGCGTCCCAGCAGTCGGGCTCCAGGGTGCCGTTGTGGTAGTGCTTGGCGCATGCACGTACCAGCTTCAGGGTGTGAGACACGTCTCGCTCCACGATCTTCTGGCAGGACGACCTGTTGTTGAGGATGGCGATGTAGTTCCCCAGTGTCCAGCTGGGGCAGCAGGACGCGGCCGTGGTCCTCTGGCACAGGTCGCCGAATTGCGGGTGGGATCTAATCTGCAGAGAGAGATACGCGGAGACTGGTGTTTACAACCGCTTCACCCAGAGGCCTGAATAAAGGCGGCCTTGAGGGGCAGGTTAAATAGCCATCCTCCTAGTTAGGTGTCAGCTGGGACACAGGTGGCCGTCCCCCAGAGCCTGTTCCGTGCAGCACCCGCCAGGTGCTTCCCTCCAGAAGCTTTCCTCCTGCTCAGCGTGCAGGGGACTCAGTGCTGGCTTGGTTTTAAGGACACAGAAGTAGTAGCTCTTTAGGAAATAGGGCTTTTCCAAGTTACTTTAAAAAGCAATGGAAAGGACAGGTTGTGGGCTCACGTATGGAAACTACAGGATTAATTTAAGAGAATGGTTGTCCAACTGATGGAGGAAACAAATTGGTGGCTTTGCCTAAAACGTCTGGTTATTGGCAAGACATTTTTGGTGACAAAGGTACTATATCTCAACCAACTTAGCTGGAAGCAAAGATGATATTCCCCCAGAAAACTGTCAGGGAGCCCCCAGGTAACATGGTAAGCACTGACGTCAGGGGTGCACGAGAGACCAGGGGTGAAACGGTTTCCTGAGAATTGAGCAGAACAGGGCAAGTTTCCTAAATTTAACAGTCTGCGTATCTGATTAACAAGATACTTGGGTAGGCGCTGGTTTCTTCCGCTTCCTTCAGAGCTTATTGGAGCCGGCTGAAACTCTCTGGGTTTTGGTGACGTGGGATCTGCTGATTGGTCGCCGGAGGACGGCCCTGGGTCTGGCGTGGACAGTGCCTTGCTTACAGCTGTTCCTGGAGGCCTTTCTCCTCTGGCTGCTCTTGTTACAGCAAACTGAAAAACAACTCCAATGCCAAGGGCGAGGTTGCTGGAATATGGCGGAGCCTTCATGATTCCGTACAAGTCTGTAACTGTGAGAGCGGCCCCTCTTTCTTGGGCCGAGTTTAGGAACTACGTCCAGCACTTTTCTGTAGAAGGCGACCACTCATTTCTATTTACCAAAGGCTGCTCCAGGGAGGAGACTCCGAAGTTCAGAAAGGGCATGAGTATGTTTCCTCTGCTGGGATTAAACTACTCTCTACCTTTATTAAAGCTGACTCTATCAATCATAGGGAGCATTGGCACAAATAGTCTTTGGAACTTAGAATGACCCCAGAACCCTGTTCCCCGTACCCCTCGAAGGCCTGGCCGTCAAGCTGCTTTGGTGGGACCAGTCCTGGGGGTGGGTACAGAAGACAAAACACTGCCTGTGTACCCCAAGTGTCGGAGCTGGGTGACCTGCACTCGGGGAGTCATTATACTAGTCTACCTCTGCATACATTTAAAAATTTCCATAATAAAGCATTTTTAAAGGGCATGCTTTTGAAGGTAAAGACAAATGAGCCAAAAGGGTTATTATTCAAGTATACTAAAATGTTTACTTTAACAAAGGCTTAAATTTTCAGCTCATTTCTATGCGACATTCTATAACACAGGATGATTAATATTTAATTAAATTTAAAATAAATTTATTATATATTATTTAAAATAATTTATTTAATTTAAAATAAAATTAATAAAAATATTCACATATGCTAAGTCAGGGGAAACGGAACCACCTAATAGTAAGTAACAGAAAACCCTGGGATAGCACCGCTCTGGGTTTTGTGGCAGATAACCAGTTCCCATCCCACAAAGAAGTATCACACAAGTCCCTGGAGTCAGCCTGGCGAGTGAGAAGAAAGGGGATATCTCAGAAGGAGGAAAAGGATGTGTCTGTTACAAAGCCGGCCACCAGCTTCACACCTGTAGTTGCTTGGAGAACCAAATGCTAACGGTAAAGGGAACAGGGCTGCCAGCCAAAGCCCGGAAAGAAATGACTGCGAATAACCTTTTCAAATAGTAGCAGGGTTTGCATATGAGCATGACCAAAGATTAAAAAGTTAGACAAGATAAATGCAGACCAAAGGCGTATCAAAACTAGAATCTACGGGGCTCCTGGGTGGCTCAGTGGGTTAAAGCCTCTGCTTTCGGCTCAGGTCTGATCCCACGGTCCTGGGATCTGCTCGGCGGGGAGCCTGCTTCCTCCTCTCTCTGCCTGCCTCTCTGCCTACTTGTGATCTCTCTCTGTCAAATAAATAAAATCTTAAAAAAACAAAAACAAAAACAACTAGAATCTAGTAAGCTGTTGAGCACCAGTCCTCTACTTCACAGGTATGGTTGGTTGATATACAACCTTCCACACAGTCCTCAAGGACTCTGACAGGGTTAGAAACAAGGACAGAGAAAAGATGCTGTGACTGATACTTTTTACCCTGAGCTCAGTGTCAACACCCTGAATCTAATGGAAGGGAGCCCCAGAGACTGTCTAGGCTCTCATGGAGGAAGGTCCTGTATTCTCATCCATTCATCCACCCATCCACCATCCATCCATCCATCCATTCACCTATCCACCCATCTATCCACCGTCCACCTATCCATCCACCTATCCATCCACCATCCATCCATCCACCCATCCATCCACCTATTCATTCACCATCCATCCATCCATTTCCCCATCTACCCACCCACCACCCATCTACCCATCCACCCATCCATTCACTCACATATCCACCCATCCATCCATCCATCTACCCATCCATCATCCAACCATTTATCCACCCATCCACCTATCCATCCATCCAGCATTCATCCATCCATCCTTCCATCCTCACATCCATTCATCCATCCAAAAGAGAAAACAGTATTTACTGGGCACCCACCCACAAAGAAGGGTAGGAGGGTACAGAGGTTCTTGTCCTGGAGCTGCTCACAGTGAGAGAGAGAAATCGGGATTCAGTGTGGAAAGGAGCATACTGTGTGTCAGAGTCCGTGCGAACCTGCAGGGCGGGGGGGTGCCCAAGCCTTTGGGTGGTGGATGGCGACACCAGCCTGGTGGTATACGACTGGGTGGTGAGACTCTCCAGCATCTGTTACATCACTGGGCTGGAAGAGACTGTGAGCGGGCACAGCCTCACACAAAAGGCAGCTGTACTTTCTGCCATGTTGTTGCAAAAGAGATTTCACCGGAATTATTTCAACACCTTTTAAGCCATCAAGCTAAGAACAGCCAGTGGAAGTAGTTTCTTGTAGCTCATGAGAAAGTGGCCGTCTCCATTCTAGTCAGTCATAGACTGGATGTGTTTGGGAGCTGTGTTGCTGCTGTGGCTGTAACATGTCCCTGTACACACCTGTTGCCTGACCACAGCAGGGGTGAGGTTGATTTAGGAGCAGGAGGAAGCAAGAAAAGAGAGAAAAAGAAAAAACCAGCAGAGTTTTAAATGACACTCTAACTTTTAAAACTACCGGCAAAGTTGGCAAAAGTTGTAAAAGGCCGAGAACGGAGTGAGAATAAAGAATGTGCCCTACCATGGGATCCCATCCACTCTCCTCTCATGTAGCAAACCCCTCTTGTACTAAAATTCAAGGGACTGAGGGGCCCCCCAGTCCTCTTTAAAACAAGCATCAGGAGGCCCATTTTCTGGGGCCCACTAAGCTTCAGGGGGTCTCATGCGTCCATAAAGCCTATGCAGTGAACAGGGTGGCAGGCACTAAATTTCAAATCTCCTCTTTAAAGCCGCTCCTCGACTTCTAACTTCTATGAAGCACAAAGACTGAGGAACAGGGAGAAGGGTTTCCAGCAGAGTCAAGATCTGAGAAACACACTCTGGCTACTGATGGAGGTCTGCCAGCATATCCCTGGGGAGGGAGATCTGAGGAGTTGGCTGAGCCTCCTTCTGACAGCATCTGAGGACACAAGCATTCTGTGAGGAGGCACTCTGGAAACCAAAGTCCGTTGGAACCGTGAACTGAAATGGACTCAGGTTGGAGCTCCATGTGCCATAAACACAAGCAGGTGACAATGGCCACAGCTGGCCTGAGATGCTGTGCCGATCGCCAGCCGTAGGTAAGCTCCTCTGCTTGATATCACTTGCTGTGTGTCCCATCTGCTGATGGTGGCTGACAGCCACGTGCTGGAGCAGGACAGCAGGAGGTCAGGGGAGGGGAAGAGATGGGACGGGCTGACCAGTAGCCTGGGGACACAGCTTGCTTGCATTACCACCAGGCTAGACAGCACTCTGTAAAGGCTCTCGAGCTGGGAGACACGGAATGGGTATAGTAATAATCTGCAGGCTTAACTGCTATGCTTCAGTTGTCACTTAGGGTGTCAAGGGACACATTAACTCCTGTGACAGAAGGTTATTGTTGGGCACTCGCTGCAGAGGCCAAGACTGGAATACAAAGAGGTGTGCAACTGGTAAAACAATATTGAACAAGTAAAATGATAACCTGCTCTGTGAGGCAGAATTCTGGGGCCCTGACCCTCTGTTTATCCATTTGTTGTTGTGGGTGTGTAACTGGCTTGACCATTCGGGCAGACATGTTTTGGGTCTGTTCCTCGACTTTTCAGAAGAGGACTGGGTGCCCGGCATGTTCTTGCCAGGAACCACACACTCAAACTCAGGGCCTTCGGTGCTGACTCTGAGTCCACAGAGGGAAATACTCAGACAAGGGGTCTGCTCTTGTCTGAGTCCCACCCCAGTCCCCGCCCCAGTCCATACATTTTGCAAATGCGATCAAGTCAGACCATTGGGAAGCCACACACTTAGACTTCACTGTTTCAATTTCTTACAGAAATACCTTTTGCTGTAAGTTCTTCTGTGACCAGTCTGAGATGCGGCTTAGAAATCAGCTCAGATTCATGACTGCACATCTCATGAACATGCTGTTAACTAAGAACTTTGTGCGTGACATCACATTTCTTCCGTGGGGGGCCACGGAGATGGCGCTCCCCCCCGTTAGGACAGGGAAGACCAGGCTTCTTCTAAAACTGTAGCTTGTTGCCCTCTTTGTGACTTTTGTCACTGACTGTGAATTCCACTTTGCTCCGGTGGCCAGGGAGGGAGGGGACAGGTGAGCAGCCGCCACCAGTGAGCATGGGGGACTGTGGGCATGTATTGCTGCATAGAAGTCACATGTGTGGCTTTACCTTTATCTCCCATAGTTTTCCCTTCAATTTAGCCATATTACTTTCTCTGTAGGCCTTCCTGTGAGCCACCTACTCGTGCTGACTTTTATCATCTGATCCATATTCACATGTGTACGAAATGTCCTGCTTCCATTCATGAAAGTGTCCACAAAGTGTCCACAGTGCTCATGGGCTTGAGAGTCTGTGGGTCCATGCCCAATGGCACTCATAATCAGGCTGTTGCTCATTCGAGGCCATGAGGACTCTTTAAATCCTTTTATTTGCTTGGGTTCTGAATGGAGAAGTCCATGCTGAGGTTAAGAGGCGGATGGGGATTTGAACCCAGACTTCCTTGAGTTCCTTTCCTGCCATGCATCACATGCAGAAGACAACCACTCCTTTTCCCTTTTCTTGTTGTATCCTATATGCTATTTCCCACTCAGAGGATCCTCAATTCACAGCACCATCAGGAGGACTAAATGAAATAACCCGGTCAAGTGTTTGAGATACACCCTGACAAATTCAACAATACCCAACACTCAGCAGCTACTCATGAGCTGTGTGGATCCAGTGGCCCGAGAGCCTTCGGGGGAGGGAAGGTCTAAAGGTCAACAGCAAAGGTAGCGAATCAAGGCCTAGAAGGTGTGGAATTCCTGAACCGTTCTCCTGTTGAGTGTGGTCAGTATGTCACGGTCTGTGAAGTTGTATCACAATTGCCAAGGTCTGGGGCTGACTACCGGGAGGGGTGAGAGTGATGAGCAGGAAGTCCTGCAGATGCAGATAAAAACTGACCAGTGGTTAAAAACCTCGTTTTGTGTGGAGAGGTTGGTGACTTTGGCCTGTTTGAGCTGGGCAGAGAAAAGATGGTGCTCATGGAAAATCCTAATAGCCGGGCCGGCAGATAACATAGAGTCTTTCAGAATGAAGAATAAAGTCGGGAGGCCTGGGACCCAAGGGGGGAAGGTGTGTGCGTGCACGAGGGAGCACAGCCTGCTTCCCCGAGAAGCCCTGTGGCCCAGGGCCCTGAACCATGGGTCAGGCTAGCTCTCAGGTGGGCGTGTGATGATACTTCCTGCTATTAGTGAGTTTCCTCGTTAGAGTCACACTAGGCATACAACCAGCTCCTCTTCTGCCTGGTTCCTGGGCTTGGGTAGGTGCAGCAGTGATAGCACACAGCAAGCTTTCCTGGGAGAATCCACCTCTGAGCACATGGAACTGACACCTCTTCCAGGCCTGGAGGCCGATGTCATAGTTTCTGGGGCTGACGTCTTCCAGAGACTGAGGATGGACAGCTTTTTGTTTTAAATCCTCTCTCTTCAAGATATTCAGAGTTCAGGACAATCTGGGCTGGATTCCTCATCATTTACAGAGACACCTACAC
>RCUC01130626.1:0-18672 GCA_003697995.1 Taxidea taxus jeffersonii
TTTCAGCATACTGCTTTCAAATGATCTTAGTGGGTTTTCTTTTCCAGAATTCTATGTTGCCTAGACCAAGAAAAATATTGTCTCAGTGAATGTATTTATCATTCCCCAATAAAAAAAACTGATACCTATAAAATCAACCAAAAGAAAAATTTCTATCAAGTTTCTGATTTTGTTGATCAGCCAAGGTTAGAATCTGCTTTTGTATCACACCAAATTTCATAGCTTTTTTTTTTTAATTGTTGACAATGTAAACAAGACTTAAAGTAGCAAGATGTACCTGTTCCAGAAAGTTTTCTGATTTTGGAGTCAAGCTTGTTTAGTTACCTTGGGCAACATAGTTTCTAAAAGCCTCCCTTTTGTCTTCTTTTAGATCAAAATAAAAATACCCACTCGAAAGGGGAATACTAGTGGCACTTGGATGGCTCAGTTGGTAGAAAACATGACTCTTGATCTCTGGGTTGTGAGTTTGAGCCCCATGTTGGGTGAGCGATTACTTTTAAAAAAAAATTTTTTTTTTTTTTAAGATTTTATTTATTTATTTGACAGACAGAGATCACAAGTAGGCAGAGAGGCAGGCAGAGAGAGGAGGAAGCAGGCTCCCTGCTGAGCAGAAAGCCCAATTCAAGGCTTGATCCCAGGCCCCGGGGGATCATGACCTGAGCCAAAGGCAGAGACTTTAACCCACTGAGCCACTCAGGCACCCTTAAAAAAAAAATCTTAGAAAAAGAAATAAAGCTGAATAAAAGAATGCAAGTTAAGAGACTGGGTTCTAGTAAGTCTTAATAAATACTAGTTCCCTTTCTTTTAAACAATGATGAATTGTTTAAAAAAAAAAAAAGATTACACTGGTGGCTATGTTAAATACAAGTATAAGTTTACTGTAAATTATTTGTAAAATAAAAGGAGCAATGAGTAGATATATTTTATTTTTTATGCCTTGCCTTTGAGTTTATTAAATCATGTATTTATATTTTGGACAAATAAATATATCCTAGGGAATTAAAAGCTGTTTCTTTTCCTCAATAGCAAGTAGTCTTTAGAAGGAAATTTTAGGGGCACCTGGGTGGCTCAGTGGGTTAAAGCTTCTGCCTTCGTCTCAGGTCATGATCCCTGGGTCCTGGGATCTAGCCCAGCATCAGGTTTTCTGCTCTGCAGGGAGTCTGCTTCCCCCACTCTCTCTGCCTTCCTCTCTGCCTACTTGTGATCCCTCTCTGTCAAATAAATAAATAAAATCTTTTAAAAATATAAATAAAAGAGAATCTTACAAAGCATCTGTATACTTTAATGATTCTAAAATTTGCTGATTTAGATATGAGAGAATACATATAATAAAAATGACCTATTAGTCAAAGGAATTAGAAGTGTTTCCAGTGGTAAAAGAACCATGAGAAGCTTGTTTAACAAGAAATATGTCAGGAAAGGATCTTCCATGACCTTCTTATTCTTGCCCCTCACAGTCTCAGCTGGGACATGAATCACCCAGACAGTAGATACCTGGTCAAGAGCTGACCTGATGTTCTGTGAACTCCTGGAATTTTCTTACTTGGTTTTGGCTTGCAGCACCAGCCTAGAGAAATGCAGGATGACTCCAGTGACTGAGGAGATATGAAAGTTTTCTCCATTTGTCTGACCTTCTGGGGAATGAATTCTTTGGGACCTGGAGCAGACCTAGCTTTTCTACTATCCAAGAGGCATTTGTGTTATCAAACTAAACTCAGCATAGACACGGATGCCAAGGAAAACCTCCCTCCTTTGAATTCTTGAATTCTCCTTTATATTTAAATTTCACATCTGGTAGCAGATTGGAAGATTTTCACCCCTTACAATTGTCACTTTTCCTGGAAAAAGGAACTATTAACCACCTAATTCAAACTAATATTATCACATTTTACAGAATTAATGAGATGCTGTAATTGCCGACATTGTTTACCTGCTACTTTGGGAGTATATTTCAAAGGCGCATGAGTTAGCCATCGCTGGCTTCATAATTAGCGTGTGACAACTTTAATTCCAACAGTATGTTTAATCAACAGCAACAGATGGAAATGTGCCTGGTGGTAAGTCATCCCCTTCACAGCTCCTAATAGCAGGTTTATCCCACCGGCTCTGAGTTATCTGTTTAGCATAGTAAGTGCTAAATTACTGGTAATACTCTTTCTTTTTTGGACTATCAGAGTTTCAATACATGAGAATAATTCTAATCACCAACATATAGTGAGTACTTACTACATACCACTATTTTTGTTTTTAACTTAATGAAGCCTTCAAACAACCCCTCAAATTTTAATATTCCCATTTTATAGTTGAGGGAATCGAGCCTAGAAAAACAAAGTAACTTGTCACTATTGCACAGCCTGCAAGCAGTAGGTCCAAAGTCCAAAGCCAGCTCCTTGGCTCCCAGAATCCATCTGTTAGCTCCTATGATTCCCCTGGTGTTTTGCGGTAGGAGGCTGGTCTCTGTAGCAGTTTGGGAGTCTGCTAACAAAACTGTTATTTTGTGAATCCTACCATGACTTTCCTCTTCACTAGGTCCAGCTATAAACATTGAAGACGGAAGCTGTGTGCTCAGTTCTTTATTCCAATACACGTGTTAACTCAGAGTCGGTCACTATGCAGATTAGACTCACCATTATCTATCTCAGACAGCAGCTCCAGTCTACTTTTAGGGAACCCTCTCAATGATGTTCCTTCTACTTGCCCCAGGTTCACCGGATGTCCCATGACCAAGTCTTCCATAAATATAGCAGCCTGTGACTTTACCCCAGCCCCCATAAGCCAGCCCCATCTAGGATTTTGCCACTGCAGCAGAAAAATGATTTAGCAGTTTTGGATCACTATCTTTAAAGCTTCCAGACCTAAGATACTAAGGAAGGGATGCCCATGTTTAGGAATTTGGAGGACTTTGATCTCTCCATCCTAAAGCACACATTCTCTTCCTCTCATACTTCAAAGGACAGTAGTCACCAAGCATAAAGCTTCCCTAAGCTTCCTTAAATATTGACATTATTTGAGGAACTTAATTTCAGCAAGTGTGCCCAAATCCCTATCAGTTACTCTGAATATCTGGAAATAGGGCCCACACATCTGTCCTTGTGAAAACTTCCCGATGGATTTCTCCTGAAGAGCTGGGGTTCATATGTATAGTTGTAGACGTGCAATTGCAGAACTTCTTTAAAGTTTTTCTAAGGAAAAAAGTTGTGCATTTATATTAAATCCTAAAACTTGTGGCTAAATTGCCTGTAACAGTCATTTCCTTGGCACAGAAAGTGTAATCTGAAAAGGTTCTGGCCCCAACAATAGTGCCGAAGTGTTTCGTGGCCTCTAATTTGGAATGTGTTGTTAGAGAAATGACAGCTGTGATGTGATCAGAACAGATACTACTTTCATTTCTTTGTAATTAACCTCAGCAAAGACCTTTATTTGTTTTGGAAATAAAAGTATCTAGCTGCCAAACATGGTTTAATAGCCTTAGAATTAGAAAAGAGTAAATTAGTTTTTCTCTTTTGTTCCTCAATGATCGCTGGCTTTTTCTCCTTCACTTGGTTAATAAAGAGCAATTCTAAGAGGCTGTGGTCCATTCCCTGATCTTTATACCCTTGGTGAAATTCTTTACAACAAAGGTGCACAGGCACACACAAACACATGTTATATCAGTGCTAGCCTGGGATGGAATTTAGAGAACCTTGATTTACAAATAGGGAAATGTGTATTTTCTTTCAAGTAGTTTGATTCACTTACAGACACGAACATAATATTAATTTTACAGGTTAGACTTAAGTAATTTAATTCTTTGACCTTATATATGTTGGTAACACAACCAACATGTAATCTTTAATGTACCATGTGATCTCCCTGAATTTCAATGATGAAACTATCCTTTTTACATTACTCAGTGGCCTGTGGACTAAAGTAGACTACAAGCTAAGATTATCAAGTAATTAATTCATCTTAAATAAAGAGGCATTATGAAATCACTATTTTACACTGTGCATTCAATAATTAAGTAAAAACAATGAGACATAAAAACTAACTCTACTTGGATATGTGAGATGATACTGTGCATTTTCTTACCACAGGAAACTAAAACTTTTATGAAGCTAAATGGGGAGAAATCAACTAAATATAACAATAATCTGAACTAACATGATTCCCATAGTTTATCATTCTTTTAAAGAATGAAAAGATGCCTTGATGTTGATCCTTTGACTCTGCCCCCACTGTCACCTTTGCGAGGTGGGGATCCTGATGATTGGAGAAGAAATGATGAGTGGACTACCAGCTGATGATCAGTAGATTACTTTATTTCTTACAATCACTTCTTTTATACTTTACACAAGATCCAGTTACAAACAGGATGTAGAGTTACATGAGGGACATGGGCTACATGCAGGCAATGAAGTGTGACAAGTGAACAACAATTATCTCTTAGCTTTAAATGACAAGAAACAAGTCTAAAGGAGGACAAGAAAGCACTCCAGGGATCCTCCCATGTCTACTCTGGGCGTTGGCCCAGGAAAACTCTTGCCCTCCATCTCCTGGAGTTTTCTCACAGGATCCCACATGACACCAGTCACATTGATGAGGATCTGGGTTGTGTTCCAACACTCCACCCCAAGCCACCTTAATGTATGTTGTGCCTGCCCAGGGCTCTGCACATAGAAAGGCACCTGCTAGGTTTACACTCTTCTGCTATAGTCTTGAAATTCTTAATAATTATGAATAAGAGGCCTTATGCTTTTATTTTGCAGAGCCCTGCAAATCATGTAGCCATCCTTCTCTACCTCTCCTCTCCACTCCTATAACTGCCAAATTTATGCCCCAAATATCTCAGCATATCCTGACTATGCTCAACCCTTGATGGCAAAAATTGACCCTGACTCTCCAGGACAAAGTTGACACTTACTTCCTTTTGCTCCATGTTTCTCACCAACCCCAACATTCTCAACACCTCAACAACCTCTGGAAGCCTAAGGACACATTCTAGTAGTATGGCTGTAGCCTGTGATAACATGCTAGTGTTCCTCACACTTTCCCTCAACACCTATCCTTGCCACTGGTAAAAATAAAGGCATCACTTGAAAAGTGGAAGGTATTTTGTATATTCAGTATACCCATTCCATGCAAAATCCAGAAAACAAAGACATATACATATTTGTTGCATCTCCACCTCCCTTTTCCATGCTTTACACATCACCTTTAATCTTTACAGTTAGTCTTATTTCTTTGACAACACACTAAAAAGACATCTACACCTGAGAATGGCTATTCTCTTCCCTCTTATACTCATTCTATTAGCTTTAGTTTCAGAAGATGACATGTTCTTGATATTTCTTCAAATTCTAGTCTCATATTCCATTTTTAATCTTACTATAGAGAGATGGCACACATATGCAAAGTCATTCTAATGGCTAAAATTTGTTGTTTTTTTTTCCATGAAAAGAGGCATATTTTCTCTTGTTAAAAACAATAATTTCTTAGAAGCCAACCAGCTCATTGGATTTGGGTGAGGTATCTTCACCCTAACAAAATCACTTGATCAAAACACACACACACAAACACACATAAATTTGCCAACTGAGAAATTAATGGAGTCTACATTCAAGATGTTTAGTTATTTTCCGCCATGCTGGCAAATTGAGCTATCAAGGAAAGAATTGCAAACAAGAAAATCATATCACAGCCATTTTATTAATATAAAAGAACACTTCAATATGTGAATAGTCCCAAGTTCAAAAACAGTTTGTAAATATTTTCTCAAGGAAACAATTTGAATCCCATGGAAATGAATATAAGAAATAAGAGCAAATGGCAGAGGATACAGAGGTTCTGAAGTAATATCCAGGCTGTAAGTGTGTTTCTATATCTTTGACTGCATTCAAAATGAAATTTACTATCCTCAAAATGATTGGCCTTTATTTTTTTCTTGGACTATATATACTCTTGTATTTTTTACTCACTAAACTACATGTCTCATAAAATAACTATTACCTCTTCTGGTTTTACTAAAACTTTTGAAAAAATAATCTTTATGCAAATAATTGTGTATGTGTATTTGTTTGAAATAACATTGTTATCTGCAGAATGGGTTTCTATGATGAAAAACTCTGAAATTACACATTTCCTAGAACTTCTACTCAAATGTGTGTGTGTATTTCCCAAGTATTCATCTATTCAAACACTCTGATACATTACGAAAGTATTTATTGCTAAGACAGTGTCATTAAATGATTCAGACCAGTCAAAATCAATTTATTTTTTTAAAGATTTTATTTATTTATTTGACAGAGAGAAATCACAAGTAGGCAGAGAGGCAGGCAGAGAGCGAGAGAGGAGGAAGCAGGCTCCCTGCCAAGCAGAGAGCCTGATGCGGGACTTGATCCCAGGACCCTGAGATCATGAGCCGAAGACAGAGGCTTAACCCACTGAGCCACCCAGGCACCCCTCAAAATCAATTTAAAGACAGCCCTTGAGCACTTCATATCGGTGTTATCAGGGTACATAGGACAATTCTCTGGAAAAAGACATTCCCTTATCCTTATATTACAGTCATTGTCTGTATCTCTCAAGTTCACAGTTGGCAGTCAGACTCTGATTATAGGGACAACAAATAACAAGACCCCCAGCACTATTTTAATGACATGCTTTGGTTAATTTTTAATTGATATGTTCCTTCTACATGGGCACACCATCAAAGATGTGGCCAATCTGACTAACTTGCTTACCTGCATTTAGCAATCATTTAGCAAATTGATTAAAAGCTACATTTGAATATTGAAACTTCATTAGATGGATAGTTTAATAAGCCATGTATGATTAGGTGTGGAAAAATATACCAGAAATGATAGTAAAAAATATTTACTTTTTATGGGCTATTTGTTGATAGATAAATATGTGTTCATTCACATTTTAAGACCTCTGTGAAAACAAGGTCATCTTAAATGTGTGACATGACTTTTCATTTAAATGAATTTGAGAAAGAGAAACAATAGCAGTTAACCATGAATATAATACAATCACTAGATGTATCTCACTGAGCAATTACTCTAACAGTCTACCCTTGGTTATATAAAAATGATATCCCACCAACTATACCATTTTTGCTCCCTTAGGAGTATTTTCATCTGAGGAAATATATAGGGCTACTATTAAGACTAAGCAGCTTTCCAAGTGCTATTATTTGTGACACTGGTAACACCACCATTACCTAGCAATAAACTAATCAGTCATAACCCTTTTGTAGATTGGAGACTTTACAGATTGGAGACAAAAGCAATTCATTAAAACTCAATTCCCAAGAGAAAAGCCTCATGCTTCTACTACCTTAGAGTGTGACATATCCTTGGTAGTAGAACATTGTCATTCTTTGGGGAGAATTTGCATTGGAGGAATACTTTAAATTTGTATGCTAGTGTGATAAATATGAAAATGATCAAGCCATGAAATTCTACCTTTTTTTAAAAAATATATACATTTACATAGTGTAGACTCTGCATATATTATTTTCTTTGTAGTCACTAACATCCGTAAGTTTAAACACACACACACACACACACACACACACAAACACACAGAAGAACAAGGAATTTAATTAGGCAGGTTCTACTTATTCTATATACTACCTACTATATATAATCACAAACAAGTTGAGAAAAATTGCCTGGAGTAATTTCTAGCCTCATTTGTGTCCCATGTCTCTTCCTTGATTTTATTATTATCCTCATAACATGTAGTAAAATAATCCAATATGCATTAATGTTAGTGAATAATTATAAGGCAGCATGACAACTCTATAATTTCTTGGTAATGAAGAATAAAAACAATGAAAGCAGCAAAAAAACAGAGCAGAAAGGAATTTGAAAAAAGTCTCCTTCTGATAAAACATGGGCACTTTGTGGTTTTATACACATTCAAATTCACCACACTTATTGATTCCCTGTTGCTTTTGGGAACTGAGGATATTCAGAGTTGAATATTCCTCAATGAGCTTATGATCAATTAAATGATATTAAATAATTTAAAATTGGCTAACAGGTTGGCATTACAGGTACAGTGTAAACTACCAGGATATGGGGAATTAGAAGTAGGAACAAGGAAAATTCCTTGGAAGTATGCGATGGTTTAGCTTTTCTTGCAAGGCAAATAGAATAAGATAGCTTAAGGATACACAAGTGTCAGTGGATCATGATGAAATTATTTAATATTGGTTTTATCAGCTAGACTCTAAGATAATCTAAGTTCAACATGAGTATCAGGGTTACCCCCTCCTCTTGTCTTAGTGCCTGGCAAAGAGTAGGTGTTTAATAATATCTGTTGAATGGATAGATAAAATACAACAGCCTGCATTTTTGTGTCAAAAGTCAAGACAGAGATTCAATAAAGACTTATTCTCAGGGGTGCCTGGGTGGCTCAGTCATTAAGCATCTGCCTTTGGCTCAGGTCATGATTCTGGGGTCCCAGGATTGAGCCCCACATAAGGCTCCCTGCTCAGCAGGAAGCCTGCTTCTGCCTCTCCCACTCCCTCTGCTTGTGTTCCTCCTCTCTCTGTGTCTTTCTCTGTCAAATAAATAAATAAAATATTAAAAAAAAAAGAATTATTCTACCAACAGCAAAATTTGGCAAAAGCTTTGTTATTTACAGAATAGAAAGTTTAGAGCTTTGACTGCTAGAGATTAAGTATATGGTGCTATTAGTATAAATAGGACAAAGTTTGCCTTGAATGACAGGAGAAAAATGTAAGCTTAAGACATGTTGAATTTAGAGATCCAGAATATCACACATGATAAGGTCAGTAGTTCAAAATACAGAGGTGGATGCCAGAAGAGAAATTTAAATTTTAATCCACAAATTTCTGTAACTTCTCCTACATAGATAGGTAGGTAGAGAGATAGAGATAGAGATGCAAGTATAGATTCAGATTTAGAAGTTGCTTTAGGTGTAAATACAGATTTTTATACACTTAGATGTATATAGCCCATAAGGTTTATTATTTTTTAAATATTTTATTTATTTGAGATAGAATGAGAGTGAGAGAAAGAGAGAGAGAGAGAGAACAAACATGGGGAGCAGCAGGCAGAGGGAGAAGCAGACTCCCTGTCAAGCAGGGAGCCTGATGTGGGGCTCCATCCCAGGACTCCAGATCATGACCTGAGTTGAAGGCAGGTGCTTAACCGACAGCCACTCAGGTGTCCCAGCCCATAAAGTTTAGAAGTCATGTGGAAAGGGGTAATAATTAGTCCTAAAAGCATGAATAAGATTTCTAAGTAATATAAATTATTTAGAATAAAATCTATAATAAATTAGAATAAAATAAAATTAGAACAAAACATATAAATAATTATTTTAATATATGCATTAATTTTAATAATCAGTATTATAATGTGTGTATGTCAAAAGATCAAAGGAACATATAAATATACTATAATCTTACAGAATTAAAGACATTTTGGTTATTTTTTGAAATGATGTTTATTTTGCTCAAATCTAGACCAAAAAGCTAATATAGAGGATAAAAGCAGAAACTAATTTTCTCCTAACAGTAGCAGTTGAGATTTTAAATCACCAGTCATGTGATTTATTGATCCAAGTTTCATTCAAATTGTCTTGGGCCTGCCATATTGGCAAAGTATGTGATGTTTTAATTACTTTTTTCCCTCTTTATTCAGTAACTGTCCTTATCAAATGATCTTTTGCATAAGGAAGACTCCAGCAAGCCAGAAAATAATATTGCTTTCAAAAATAAATCTATTCATATATTATAAAATCCTAATTCAGGGCATAAGAAGACTTTAAAAAATAGTAAATGCTCTCTTCTTCAGGATTAGAATATTTACTATTTAAAATCATTTTGTGTATACCAAATTAATTTGTAAATGAAATTCAACTGAAATCAAATTCCTGAAGTATCTTCCTATTTCTGTAACTCATCAAAATCATTCTAAAGGTTTGTAGTATAAAAATATTGAGACTCCAAGTTGATATATAGAGAGGACTTTGCCCTGTCATGTGTAGAGCATGTTCTTAGTAAGTTACTATTGAATGAATAAATGAAGGAATGAATGAAAGGAAAAGCTGGAAGAGTTGCAAGATGGTCAAAAGGAACACTCTGAGATACAGTGCAAAGGGAAGACCTAAAAATCAGGGTGGAGCAAATATTGAGAAAAATCAGCAGTAATCTCCCACACTAAACATGAGGTATCATTGGATAAATTTGAAGAATGTGGGGTAATGTGAGGGTAACCGTAGCAACATCAAGTCCCAAATCCAACCCAACACCTAAATAAATTAAACCAAGTCCCCATAACAAGACAAAGCAGGTAGATGGGCATGTCCGCTTTTAGACCAAAAATCTATTTATCTCTGTCACTACTGTCCTACATGAGAAGTTTGGGTTTAAAGAATAAAAAGTATAAAGCATAATGAAAGATAAAATAATATTTTTTTTTAAAAAATCACACTGCCAAGAGGCAAAGCAATCAGCTAAGTATGACTCACATATTACATAGATGTTGAGACTATCTGACAAGAAATGTAAAATAAATGATTAATAGTTTAAAGGCATTAATGGAAAGGTAGACATAAGACAAGATCAAATGGGAAATTTCAGGGATATATTAAAGCTATATGAATGAACTGAATGGAAATGAGAAAAAAGAAAACATAGCAATGTAGATAATGTAGATAATGTACAATATCTTCAGCGGGCTCATTGGTGGACTTACCTCAGACAAGAAAAGAATAAGTCAACTTGTAGAGAGGTCAACACAAACAAAGCCACTAGAAAAACAAAGAAAATAAAAGATAAGAGAGCATCCAAGGGGTATAGTACAATATAAAATAGTCTAATATGTTCATTGATATAGGAAACAAGGGAAAAAGAAAAATTTCCTTACTACCTACAGTCCAGTGACAAGTCCTTGAAGCAGGCAGAGTAACATTCCTTTAGGAAATCAGTTGTCAAAGTATAAGTTAATACTTTATAAAGGGCAAAAGGCAATCCTAGCCCCACTCCTAGGATCCTGTAAATCTACTTTAACATTTAAAAATTCCTCGGTAAACATCCTTTATCTCTAGCCCCCATGATATATTTTGGCGGTCATCCCCCAATGGTATGATTTCACATCTGAAGGGTCTCATGACTAAAGTTTTATTAGAAAGTAATAAATGACCTTTCTCAACAATAGCTAGCCTCTTCAAGGTCCTGGAAACCTTGCTTCCAAAATTCCAAAGTTCCTTAGAGACTCATGCTATCCCTACCCCTCTCCCAACTTGGAAGTGTATAATGGGCCACTCCTCATGACCCCAGTGCAGCTCTTTCTGCCCACAGGTACCATCCCTGTGCTTTAATAAAATTACCTTTTTTGCAGCAAAGACATGTCAAGAATTCTTTCTTGGCCATTAGCTGCAAACTCCAACATATTTCCTACATCTTTCATGATTACAATACAAGAAATGAGAATACAAAGAAATTGACAGAAGAAACGTTTGGAAAAAAAAAAAATGGAGAGAAAGAATATTCTAAAAAATATAGCCAGATACTAAATCACAGATCCAAGAAGCTTTAAGAGCAGCAAGTAAACTAACAGTTATTTTTTTGTAAGTTTTTATAACTTTGGCAGAAGATATCCCAGTTATAAACCTGTTCTTTTTATGGCAGCCCCACATGCAACTTCTTTAACCTTTGATGCTATGGCTAACAGGATGCAGATTATACTTTCCAGGCCCCCTTGACAACTGGCTTCTTGTTAGTTTCTGCCAATAAGAGGCACAGATGGGTGATCAGTTGGCATGAGTATGGGAGAAACCACTTTCTCATTTTGTGTCTGGCAGCTTTTCTAGATGTGTGTATCTGTTAAGAATTTTTAGCTTTAACCACAAGACTCAACTTACTCTGTTCTAGCAAGTGATAACTCACTCCTGCCCCTTCTAGTACTGGCCATGTTCCCCTTCCTCAGTCTTTGAAGTCTCTGAAATCACCTCCCACTTTAGTTCACCCAGCTGGGTTGCAGGGGCAAATGGTTGAAGCTTAATGAAGATACTAACATCTAAGTTAATTCATTTATTCGTTTTCTCTCTCTGCATTTCCAATACATGCAACTAGTTTTCTTTACTGTGGTTTTAGTTTTCCTGACAGGACAGTAAAGAAGAAAATATGTATTAAGGTACAAGGTATCTCCCTACTCTTGTTTGGTCAATGATCTACTGTTAAAACTAATTCCAAATATATATAATTTTACAAATCTCTGAGCAAGAGGCAGATACTAAAATTAATCATATGTTATAATATAAACATAGGTTTTTATTGACAAAAAATTATTTCTTTAAGATTTCATTTATTTATTTGACAGACAGAGATCACAAGTAGGCAGAGAAGCAGGCAGAGAGAGAGGGAGAGGGAGGAGGAAGCAGGCTCCCCGCTGAGCAGAGAGCCTGATGTGGGGATCGATCCCAGGACCCTGAGATCATGACCTGAGCTGAAGGCAGAGGCTTTAACCCACTGAGCCACCCAAGCGCCCAGACAAAAAAATTATTATTCAAAATACCTAATCCACTAAAAACATACTAGCATACCACCCAAGTATCCACATTCCTGCCTGAGAAGGACTCCCAAACTCACCATTGGAAAATGCCCTGTGATAAGCCTCTAGAGACTCACCCTAGGTAATTTAAGGAAACTAATTCTGAGTAAGTCTCGTATTTTTCCAAAGTTTACATGCATATTTGATTTGATTTAACCCTACAATCTCAGACATTTATTAAAGAATATATTCTAATCCTTTTTTATAACAACAAAATATGATTAAGTGGCTCTTTTCAATGTGAAACAAGTTCTGTTAAGAGATCAAATTCCAGGTTGCTTCTATTATCATTGATTTTTTTATTCATCTTCTGTAACTCTTTTAGCTTTGGAAGAACCATTCTCCAGAGAAGTAATACCAAAAGGCAGTATAAAACATACAAAATATGCTATAAGATCTAGAACTGCTCTTTATTGAACACTAGCCACATGTGGCTATTTAATTAAATTTAAAGTAATGAACCTTAGGTAAAATTAAAAATGTTATTTCCTGATTAGCATCAGACAAATTTCAAATGCACAATAGGCACATGTGGCTCATGACTATAATATTGGCTAGCAGAGCTGTAGAACTTTTCTAACATCTCAGAAATGCTATTAAACAACATTGATTTAGAATATAAGATATTCACAAAGGGAAAGTAAGCACATCCTGTATGCTGTCTGGAATTAATTTTATGTCATTCCCAGTGCTGCTCTTCAATACATTTCAAGGGCATGTCATAGAATTTCTGAAATGAGTTTCCAAGTGACAAAGTACAAAGAATAAGATCTTCAGGCCAAATGTCCAAAAACCTTAAAATCCAATATTGTGTCAAGATTTCTTGAGCATATTGATAAATAGACAAATGAAGTGGTCAGGATTCAGTACCATTTCTCAAATGGGAAACAATGAATATAATTCATAAAAAAAATTAACACACATAAGAAATTATTGCCTAGAATCTCTGAAATGAATTTCACTCATTGTCCTAATGAACCAAGAATAAATCATCAAAATCACTTTAATGAAGAAGGAGTAGGACAACTATTTGTTAAGAAGGTCAAAACTCATCTTCAAATATAGTATGTTGACACTATGCCTAAGAAAGAAAATCACACTGAATGGTGCTTTAAAAAGATCAACTCAGTACAAACCAAGAAAAGCTGCCTTCTTTCTCTGGCAATAAGTAACAACATATGGACAGACAACAATATGAGAAATGGGAAAATGATTAGTCACACCCAAGTTAATAATAGCAGCCCCAAGAGCAACAAAAATGACCACTATCACTCAAAAAGCCATTTGCACAGTGCCAAGCAAGTGACGCTTATTGACACCCCCAAGAGAGAAGCTCCCCATACCCTCCCCCGCCACCCCACCCATTGTGGACAATAGGGAATTGCTTAACAATGCTTACCCCCAAGAGGAGCAGTAGTTACGGGGTGGGGAGCAAGATGGCAGAGGAGTAGGAGGCCTAAATTTCATCTGGTTCCAGGGATTAAGCTAGATAGTTATCAAACCATACTGAACACCTACAAACTCAACAGGAGATTGAAGGGAAGAAGAGCAGCAATTCTAGGAACAGAAAAGAGACCACTTTCTGGAAGGTAGGATGTGTGGAGAAGTGAATCCAAGGTGAATACATGGGAATAGAGGCCACAGGGGGAGGGGTGGCTCCCGGCAAGCAGTACAGCAGCAGAGCACAAAATCAGAACTTTTAGAAGTCTGCTTTACTTAGAGACATTTCTCTGGAGGCTAAGTGGGGTGGAGCCCTCACAGGGACAGTGTGGTCTCAGGACCTGTGGGATCACAGAAAGACCAGGGTGCCTGAGTGTGGCAGAGCTTCACACTCAGAGCTGGGAATCCAAATGTACAGACAGAGCTGAGGAGTGAGCTCTCAGCTGGGGGTTACCATAAACCATGATCCAAAGTACAGTCACGCCACTGCTCATCAAGCAGGGACCCCACAAGTGGCAGGTCTGGAGAGACTGCCTCCTTCCTCTTCTGGGAGGAGCGGCATGGAAGCGTGCTGCAGGAATCTGCTAGGTGTGAAGACTCCAGATGGAGCCATGTGCCAGAAATGGAGGTGCTCAGTCACAGGCCAGGTGAGCAGAGTGCAGCTGGAAGCCAGGGAGATGGGAGGGATTGACTGTTTTTCTCTCAAGGTGTACTAAGGAGTGGGCAACTGAGCTCTCTGCTCCTCTGGGCAGGAGATTGGGAGGGTGCCATTTTCATTCCCATCCTCCAAAGCTGTACAGAGAGCTTTCAGGGAACAAAAGCTCCTGAGAGTGAACCCAAGAAGATCACTTTGACTGGCCCCTGGCAAGGGTGGTACAGTTCTGCCTCTGGCAAAGACATTTGAGAATCACTGCAACAGGCCCTTCCCCCAGAAGATTAGCAAGAATATCCAGCCAAGACTATCAATGAGAACTGTGGAACTCCAGAGCTGGGGGAATGCAACACATAGAATTCATGCCTCTTTTCCCATGATTCTTTAGTCTTTCAAAGCTAAATGTTTTTTATTTATTTTTGTCTTATTCTATATTTTAAAAAAATCCTCTTTCCTATTTTAATTTTTTAAGCTATTTTATCTTAATACCTTTTTAAAAATTCTTTTCAAACTTTCATTGTGTTATAGTCATATTCTATACTTTCATTGTATTGAACCTTATTTTTTGTAAACATATAGGTTGTTTTTTTTTTTTTCCTTTAAAATTTTGGGATACAGTTTCTTCTTTCTCTTTTTTAAAACTTCATTTAATTTTTTCAGTGTTTCAAGATTCATTGTTTAGGCACTACACTCAGTAATCCATGCAATATATGCCCTCCATAAAACCCACCATGACGGTTACCTATCCCCCCACTCTTCACCCCTCCAAAACTTTCAGTTTGTTTCTCAGAGTCCACAGTCTCTCATGATTCTTTTCCCCATCTGATTTACTCCAATTCACTTTTCCTTTCCTTCTCCCAATGTCCTCATGTCATTCCTTATGTTCCACAAGTAAGTGAAACCATATAATTGGCTGTCTCTGCTTGACATACTTTACTCAGCATATTCTCCTCTAGTTCCATCCATGCTGATACAAAAGTTGGGTACTCATCTTTTCTGATGGCTGTGTAATGTTCCATTGTGTATATGGACCATATCTTCTTTATCCATTTGTCTGTTGAAGGGCATCTTGCCTCTTTCCACAGTTTAGCAACTGTGGCCATTGCTGCTATGAACATTGGAGTACAAATGGCCCTTCTTTACACTACATCTGTATCTTTAGGGTAAATACCCAGTAGTGCAATTGCAGGGTCATAGAGTAACTCTATTTTTAATGTTTTGAGGAATCTCCACACTGTTTTCCAAAGTGGCTGCACCAACTTGCATTCCCAACTGTGTAAGAGGGTTCCCTTTCTCCACATCCTCCTCAACACTTGTTGTTTCCTGTCTTGTTAGTTTTGTTCTAACTCATGTAAGGTGGTATCTCAATGTGTTTTTTAAATTTTTTAAATTTTTTATTAATATATAATGCATTATTAGCCCCGGGGGTATAGGTCTGTGAATCGCCAAGTTTACACACCTCTCACTCACCATTTCAGTTTCCAAGATAGCTAATGAGGATGAACATTTTTTCATGTGTCTTTTAGCCATTTCTATGTCTTTTGTGGAGAAGTGTCTGTTCATGTTTTTGCCCATTTTTTGGCATGATTATCTGTTTTTTGGGTGTTGAGTTTGAGGAATTCTTTATAGATCTTGGATATCACCTCTTTGTCTGAAGTGACATTTATGAAAATCTTCACCCATTCTGTCAGTTGCCTCTTTTTGTTGACTGTTTCCTTTGCTGTGCAGAATCTTTTGATCTTGATGAAGTCCCAAAAGTTCAATTTTGCTTTTGTTTCCTTTGCCTTTGGAGACATGGCTTGAAAGAAGTTGTTGTGGCTGATGTCAAAGAGGTTACTGCCTATGTTCTCTAGGATTTTGATAAATTCCTGCCTCACATTGAGGTCTTTCAACCATTTCAAGTTTATATTTGAGTACGGTGTGAGAAAATGGTCAAGTTTCATTCTTCTATACATAGCTGTCCATTTTTCCAAGCACCATTTATTGAAGTGACTCTCTTTCCACTGGATATTTTTTCCTGTTTTGTTGAAGATTATTTGACCACACAGTTGCAGTCCATATCTGGGCTCTCTACTCTGTTCCACAGGTCTATGTGTCTGTTTTTGTGGCAGTATCATGCTGTCTTGCTGATCACAGCTTTGTAGTAAAGCTTGAAGTCAGTCAACGTGATGCACCCACCTTTGTCTTTCTTTTTCAACATTTCCTTAGCGATTTGGGGTCTTTTCTGGTTCCAACAAATTTTAAGATTATTTCTTCCAGCACTTTGAAAAATGCTGGTGGAATTTTGACTGGGATGGCATTGAAAGTATAGACTGCTCTGGGCAGTATATACATTTTAATAATGTTTATTCTCCCGACCCATGAGCATGGAATGCTTTTCCATCTTTTTCTGTCTTCTTCAATTTCTTTCATGAGTGTTCTATAATTCCTAGAGTACAGATCCTTTTCCTTTTTGGTTAGGTTTATTCCCAGGTATCTTATGGTTCTTAGTGCTATAGTAAATGGAACCAATTCTCTCATTTCCCTTTCTATATTTTCATTGTTACTGTACAAGAAATCAACTGATTTCTGTACATTCATTTTGTATCCTACCACATTACTGAATTGCTGTATGAGTTCTAGTAGTTTGGGGGTGGAGTCTTTTGGGTTTTCCATATAAAATAACATGTCATATGTGAAAAGAGAGAGTTTGACTTCTTCTTTGCCAATTTGAATACCTTTAATTTCTTTTTGTTGTCCGATTGCTGTTGCTAGGATTTCTAGTACTATGTTGAACAACAATGGTGAGAATGGGCATCCTTGTGTTCCTGATCTCAATGGGAAAGCTGTCCATTTTTCCCCATTGAGAATAATATCCACTGTGGGTTATTCCACGATGGATTTTATGAAGTTGAGGAATGTTCCTTCTATCCCTATACTTTGAATCGTTTTAATCAGGAATGGATGTTGTATCTTATGAAATACTTTTTCTGCATCAATTGAGGGGGACCACATCGTTCTTCACTCCTCTCATATTTATTTGTTCTATCACATTGATTGATTTGTAAATGTTGAACCACTATTGCATCCCATAGATAAATCCCAAATGGTCATCGTGGATCATGTTTTTAATGTACCATTGGATCCTATTAGTTAGGATCTTGTTGAGAATCTTGACATCCATATTCATTAAGGATATTGGTCTGAAATTTTCCTTCCTGAGGGGGTCTTTGCCTGGTTTGGGAATCAAGGTAAAGCTGGCTTCAAAGAAAGAGTCTGGAAGGTATCCTTCTGTTTCTATTTTTTGAAACAGCTTCAGGAGAATAGGTATTATTTCCTCTTTGAATATTTGGTAGAATTCCCCAGGGAATCTTTCAGGTCCTGGATTCTTGTTTTCTGGGAGGTTTTTGACAACTTCTTCAATCTTGTTACTAGATATTGGTCTATTCAGGTTGTCAATTTCTTACTGTTCAGTCTTGGAAGTTTATAGGTTTCCAGGAATGCATCCATTTCTTCTAGGTTGCTTAACTTATTGGCATATAACTGTTGATAATAATTTCTGATGATTGTTTCTATTTCCTTGATGTTAATCATGATCTCTAACCTTTCATTTGTAATTTTATTAATTTGGGCCCTCTCTCTTTTCTTTTGGATTAGTTTGGCCATTGGTTCATTGATCTTATTATTCTTTCAAAGAACCAGCTTCCAGTTTGTTGATGTGCTCTATTGTATCTCTAGCTTCTAACTCCTTGATCTCTGCTCTAATCTTAATCATTTCCCTTCTTGTGTGTGGGGTTGGCTTAATTTGTTATTGATTTTTCAGTATTTTAAGGTGTAAAGAGAGTTGGTGTATTCAGGATTTTTCAATTTTTTTTTTTTGAGTGAGGCTTGGATGGCTATGTATTTCCCCCTTAGGACTGCCTTTGCCAAGGACACAGTTTCTTCTAACAGATCAAAATATACCCTAAATCTAGCACATGGGTCTGTCCTAGTCTTCAGCCTATTGCAATATTTCCTTTTTTTTTT
>RCUC01130627.1:0-45237 GCA_003697995.1 Taxidea taxus jeffersonii
ACTTAACTCTGTCGGTAGAGTGGAACTCAGCAGTTGTTCTCAAGGTGGGGATAAAGAAGGATTCAAGTGTTTTAAATTCCTCTAGGATACAAATAAGAAAGAGCAGATAAGCTTGAAAAAGCACCCCCAAAGATTCTCAATGACCCCTACAAGAAGTCGCAGGACCAATTTGGGTTGAGAGGAGCTGGGTAGAGCTCTGTTCACTCAGTGTGTGAAGAGTGTAGCTGTCTTCCTGATTCTCAGGGCTAGCTGCCCTTGGAATGTGGAGACAGCTCTCACAAAAGTCTGGGCTCGAAATAGAATATCCTAGGCAGATGAATCTCACTAGAAGGCTTTTACATAAATTCCTTGAGATTGACCTTCTGAGATACCTACAGAATTGCAGAAAAGCCTTTCACCTTTTCACCATCTGGAGTAAGCTTGCAGCCTTTGATTTTTCCCTTAAGTGATCTGAAGAGCTGGAACAGGATGAAGAATATCCTTCCATCGGCTGGCAATTCAGCATATGCAGACATCCCCTGTATTGAACCATCTTCTCCCTTCATTTAATAGGTACCTATCATTTTAGATGCCATTAATTTTATTACTGCAATTATTAAACCACCTAGAATATCGCAAACAAGATAGCACTTTCTCTTCTATATGTATCAGTTGTTGTAGTTGTATTGTTATCATTGGTTCTAGTAGTTACAACCATCACTAATACACTATTAACAGGACTTCCTTGATCAAATTTTTTTTAAAGATTGAGAGAGAGAAGGAGAGGGAGAGAGCACAAGCAGGGGGAGCAGCAGGCAGAGGGAGAGAGAGAGGCAGGCTTCCCACTCAGCAGAGAGCCCAATGCAGGGCTCGATCCCAGGATCCTGGGATTATGACCCGAGCCAAAAGCAGATGCTCAACAGACTGAGCCGCTCAGGTTCCACCTTGACCAAATTTCATATGAATATTTATTTTGATTCTTTGAACTTCCTGAAAGATTTATCCTAATTTTATTTTGATTCAGGATAATTTTGCTTTTGAAGCACCTGGATGGCTCAGTCATAGAGTGTCAGCCTTCGGCTCAGGTCATGATCTTAGGGTCCTGGGATCGAGCCCTGCATCGGCCTTCCTGATCAGCAGGAAACCTGTTTTTCCCTCTCCCACTCCCCCTGCTTGTGTTCCCTCTTTCGCTCTGTCTCTATCTCTCTCTGTCAAATAAATAAAATCTTTAAAAAAAAGAATAATTTTACTTATGATGACATATTATTCAGGAGCAAAATTAGACCTTTGGTTACATAGAAATAATATGAACAATACCATCAGTTGGATCTTCAGAATATATTGTGAGTATATCATATAGATATCATAGAAATAACATAGAAATATGCATACTTCATAGATTTTACAATAATTATTTCTTGCCTAATATGGGTAAAATTGTTCAGTTGACTAGATACTTTATATAGAAAAAATATTAAATGATGGCCAGATATACTATAATCCTTAGGCTTTATTTTTTTATTTACCATTATTGGGTGTGTTGGTTGATTTTTTTTTTTTTTGTTAACTTGGCTGAATTATAGTATCCAGTTATTTATTTATTTATTTATTTATTTATTAAAGATTTTATTTATTTATTTGCCAGAGAGAGCGAGCACAGGCAGACAGAGTGGTAGGCAGAGGCAGAGGGAGAAGCAGGCTCCCCACCGAGCAAGGAGCCCGATGTGGGACTGGATCCCAGGACGCTGGGATCATGACCTGAGCTGAAGGCAGCCGCTTAACCAACTGAGCCACCCAGGCGTCCCGTATCCAGTTATTTAATCAAACACTGATCCAAGTGTTGTAGTGAGGTCTTTTGTAGATGTAGTTAGTATCTACAATCAGTTGACCTTAAGTAAAGATTAACCTTGATGCTGGAGGTAGGCCTTAACTAATCAGTTGAAAACCTGAAAGAGCAAAAACTGAGGTTTCCTGTAGAAGAAACTTTGCTACAAGACTGCAGCCTTAAGTTATGCCTGAGTTTCCAGCCTGCCAGATGGTCCTACAAATATCAGATTTTTCTCATTTCCCCCAATCTATAGGAGTGTGTGGCTTTGTATACTGATTCCCATTATTTTCAGGATATGCATCATGTTACATGAGCCCAAAGCTCACCTTACGATGATATTCCTGGGTGGGGGGTCAATTTAACTCCCTCTGCCCAAACAGTCTCAGTCTTTCTACTTTGCTATAACAGTGCTCAGACTTACACAGCATGAAACATTGTCTCATCTATAAGGTCCTTTATTTCACTAAAAATAGTAATCATAATAGTTAGCAACTAGACAAGAAGTGTGCCCTCCATCATATCAAGCATTTGAAGAACCAATTTTTATAAAAGCTTAGGTATTCAAAACATTTGAAATACTAAAAGACCTAACAGCTTGAGAATCAAATTTCTCAAAATTAGTTTCAATCTCATAACGCTAAGGCTTTACTTCACAGATAAATTATTAGTAAAAATACAACTTGTCACAGTGCCTTATTGATTAAAATTCCTTGTGCCATGATGGTGGAGCATTCCAGCTGTAGCTTCACAATGCAAGTTCTCTTATTTTAGAAAAGTTGTTCTATTTCCATGACCATGCCCTTATAATTATATTTCATTATGTGCAAAATTATCTTCCGCAAGCACAATAGACACTCACGGAGTAGAAACAGTATTAGCTATGTTATCTGCAGTTATTTTCATTTTTTTATCCTTGTGAATTCTTTCCCTAATTCCCATTTTTAATGGCCAAGATTTTAGTAACCTGTTCTTGACCACGAAAACAGGACATCAATGATATTGAAGTTATGAATATATAGACTATGAAATCTTAACTTTGATTCATACATAATTTCAACACAGACTGACTTAAAACCTGGAAAATTTCATTGACTAGAACTTGATAATCAGATAGTCCTATTTATAAAACTTTAGATCTATGTATGACACTTATCAAAAGATGTGCTCCACTCATGAGTTGTGTCAGAGATTTAAAGAGACAGATGTTATTTCAGGAGTTTTAAGTTAAGCAAAATTAATATTCACAAGACTTGCTATCTGTTGAGAACCGTGCTTTGAAATCATGATTCAGCCCAGAGTGCTTGAAATGGCACCTATAGAATATTTCAAAAGCTGATCTGTATGCATACTATAAATTGAGCTCATATAATATCAATGTTTTCAGTTATACATTGAGAATTTAAATTGCTCCTCAATGACATGACCCAATCAGATACAGCAAACACTCTTATTAGGAATCCTAGCACCATTTAACAATTTTCAATTTAAAATCTCTGATTTTCTTTTTTACACTATCAACCTTGCTCAAAGCACTTGAAATATCAAAAACAACCAGGCCCTTGAGAAACAAAATGAAGCACAGTGTATTTTCCTCTTTCATTACTCCATAATATTAGGATTTCCTATTGTAATCTTGATTATATTTTCAATAATTCTGTTCCTCTTCCGAAACTGTTTTATTAGGAACTGCATAATTCATTACATTCCAACAGTGATTAGCCTAATGACTTTATTTATTCATTTTTAAGATTTTATTTATTTATTTGAGAGAGAGAGAGATCGCGCGAGAGAGCACAAGCAGGAGGTTAAGGGTGGAGAGGGAGAAGCAGGCTCCCTGCTGAGCAGGGAGCCTAATGCAGGACTCGATCCCAGGACCCTGGGATCATGACCTGAGCTGAAGGGAGACACTCAACTGACTGAGCCATCCATATCTAATGACTTTAAAAACAACTAAAGTTAATTCACAGCCACTGAGAATAAACTTGATCGCTACTATTTGTGTCACTTATTTTTACTTATTGGGACTACAGACCTGTTAGAGGTGTTATACCAGACATTCACCCCAACCATTCAAATCTCAATAACCCTACAAATAACAGTCCTACTCTAATTAGCGCAACAATTATTACTGCTTTCCGCTACAAAACCAAGACCTCATTGTACATTTTCTACCTCAAGGCATGTCTGTTCCACTTATCCTCATGTTAGTAATCAACCAATAGACCTTCCTATGTAGCTTACAGCAAATGTTACAGCTAGCCATGTATTAACTCACCAAATTTGAGGAAGGATATTAGTCCTATTGTCAATTTGTCCATTGATACTGTCAATAGAACTTATTATTTTAGTACATCTTACAGTTTTAGAGTTAGCCGTTGCCTTAATCCTCATGGTCTTCACTCCCTTGGGAAATAAATCAAAACTCACCAAATATATACTGACCGTAGAGGAAGCCCAAGCCCTTAGCCATTAATAGGAGCAGCATTGAATCTATTATCTATTAACAATCTCAGAATTGACTATATGATTCTATTTCAACTCACTAGCCCTCTTAATACTAGGATTATTAACCAACACATTAACAATATATTGATGATGGTGAGACATTGTATAGGAATGTATTTTCCAAGATTGTTGCATATCAGTTGAATAAAATAACTTTGATATGGAAAAATTCCTCTTCATTCTGTTAGAAGCGCTTTTCTTTGCAGGATTTTTCTGCATTTTCTCAAACATAATGCTTGTGCCAGGAGTTGGCAGATGCTGACCAACAATAGACATTTATTTACCTATTACATCCACTAGAAGTATCATTATTTGATGCTCTGATCCTTGCAGCTTCTGGCATTCTTTTACTTGAGCCCACTGCTGTCTAATAGCAGAAAATCTCAAACATATATTATAGCCAGTATTTGCCACCATTGCTTAAGGAGTTTATTACAAGCTTCAGGGTAATATAAAAGAGGTTCACTGCCTCTGACAACATCTATGGCTCAACATTTTCTAGAGGAAGAAGATGTCACGGGTAGCATGTAATCACTGATCTAACACTCCTTAATCACACACTTTCTGCATCAGTGAAAATTCCACTTCGCATCCAATCAGTGCTTTGGGTTTAATGTTGCTGCTCGATGCTGACCCTTTGTAGATGTCATGTGACTATTACTTTGTGTATTAATTTATTGATAAAGAGGTTACTTTTCAAGTCTTAATAGTATAATTGACTTAAAATCAGCTATCTTTGACATAAATCTAAGAATAGTTTTATAGGATTGCTAGTAGTTAATACGCTATTCACTTCTGTGTTAGTAATTATCACAATCTCATGACCTCAATTAAACATAGTCACAGAACATCAAGTCTGTATCATTCCAATTTGACCCATTAGGATCTGCTTGCCTACCACTTTCAGTAAAATTCTTCATAGGATCAATTACATTCTTACTATTTGACGGAGAAATTAGGTCATTTGACCACTATCCTGGGTTTCCCACACAATCACCCTACAAACTATGTTATAGCATGTATTCTTATTCCACAAACAAATCAAAGAGGTACTTGAAACCTATGCAGGAAGTCTTGCTTTCATTTTTAAATTTTCTCATCACTGTCTTAACAACTACCATGCCAACACCTTATGCTAAAACCCATTTTGAAGTCCTTGACATGGAGAAAGTGCCCTGTGGTAGCAACTTCCCCTCTCCTCTCATGCTCCTATAGTTCTACTCTGGAGAGACTTGTCTTTGACTTATATATTTTGATTGTTTGTTCGCTCGTTGTTTTTTTTTTTTTTTTTTTTTTCTGAACAAGTTAATGAAATCAAGGGAGAGCCTTAGCCCACCATGGGAACAGACAAGAAGCTCATGGGCAGAAGCTTGGTGTCCTGAGGGCACTTTGCCCTCTTCTTAGCACTCCTTCCTTTTCTCCAATCCTGTTGAATCATCCCCCTCACAGTTCTTCTCCCTGAGGTTATTCCATCAGGAGCAAGAGCTTATTGCCTTGTCTTACTTATTCCTCAGACCTGCTCAAAGAGGTGGAACCTAATTATTATTGATCTTACGGCCTTACTCTGCTCAATGCACACAGTTTAGTGACACGTAGAAGTCAAAGCCTTCTTCGAGCTCTCAATCGAGTGGACAAATACAAATCTATCCCGTTCATTTTACATCTAAACCAAACATACCAGATATCAAACAGGACTTCCACCCTTTTGGCTCCTAATATCACAGAGCAAGATAACTAGACAGAGAACGATAAGAACACTTCAGTGCAGGAGGTGATTGTAGGTCACTGGCACGCTGGGGCACCAAAGACCCAGAATCATTCAAGCACCCCTCACTTTCTCAGCTCTCCTTTTCTCATTTCACATATAACCAAAAGACAACAGAACAAGGCAGGTCCTTTTGGGGATAGTCTCTCATTTAGAAAGCCAGCTTCGGTTTGACTAGAGAGTGTGGACCCAGTTTGTGCTCTCGGCCACTCCTCTCTGTCTCTTTGGGTCTGCCACTTTGGCTCACTATCATCTTCCTCCAACCTCCTCTCAAGGTAGGATCTGGTAGGAGCTGCTGTCAGTTGTATACCTTAGCATGGACTGAAGTCCCTGGTAACTGGTTGTTGTCTAAGGACAAGAGGCTTGTTCTCAGTTGGAAATCTCATAAGTGGGTTGTGTATGTTAGTGGAGGAGGGTTGGTTCGGCTGGACTCATTATGTCCCATCCCTAAGGCCCCTAAAGTGGCAGTTCTCTTTGTGTTGTCCTCTGATCAGCCTCTGAATGAGCTGAGAACTTCTTAGAAATGCTCACATCTTGCTCACACCAGATCTACTGCCTCAGAGATCTGGGAAAGTGAATGGGAGAGGCAGTGATGCAGACTCACCCTCAGATTTGAAAACCACTCTCCCAGGAGTCACTATTCTAGGCCCCTATAAGCAAGGGAGGCCCAGTTTCTGTGGCAGCATCAGTTGTGCTTATGTGTGGAAAATTTGTTGTAATCATATAAACAAAGCACTGGGCCAGTCCTAGGGATTAATATTTGTGATGATGGGAGACCCTGGGATTAATTTTTGTGATGGATATTACTCTGTAATGGGATTTTATGCATACAAGAGAATATGATTTGCTAATGGAATTAAGAGCACAAGCCAGGCTATTTGTGAGCCTGAATTTGCTTTCAAACAATGAATAGTCTAATTACAACTCTGATCCGTTCAAGCACAAGGCTTTCTTATTTCCTTTTCAAAGTGTCATCTTTTGTTCTTGGAACTAATGAAACTGTATTTCTTTTAAAATGCTCTCAGACCCACCAGACCAATATTTGTCCTCAAATAGGGAAAACGTGCAGGATTTTTTAATTTTGAAAATCCTCAAATCTAACATCAGAGAAATGAAACCATTAGCAATGAGGAAAGGAAAGAGAGAAAGAGAAGTTCATGGTATGAAAGGTGTAATTTGGGAAGAATGTCAACCTAAAAATAAGAAACCAGCTTAAAGGGGCAAAGTGTTTATTTAGAAACAAAGAATTTTAACTCAGGGTATATAAATTTAGGTAGAAACCCAAATAATATCGTGATTACAGGGGATGAACACAGGGTTTTTATGGGGGGGGGAAAGGGTTAGGTTGAGTTATTTTTAGGAAGAGATCACAATGGCTGATGGGCAGGGCTAGATTTGTACTTTATTGACCGGTCAGGCAAAGTGGTCACTAGGCAAAAGTTCACTTCTACCAGTCTTTTCAAAGAGCATTTTCTCCTTCTTGATGACTTCTTGGAATGTTGATGGTTTGGGCCAGCTCAAAGGTTTAGAAGATAGGATGTGCAAGGCATTTCTGAAAATGACTTCTCTGGCTCTATTTTTAAGGAGATTCGCTTCATCACTTTTCACATTTCCTCCTTTTAATCAAGTACTTCATCTGAAAGCATCGTTGAGCAACCACTAGAATTGAGTTTTCTCATGTTTTTGTTATCTAATCCTTCATTGTCAAGGAGACTCATTAATTCTTTGTGGCCAGGAAGGCTCATTCCCGATGTCTCTTTTTATGGGTCAGAGGGAACATGGCTTCTTTAGTAGCCTTTAGGCCACATTTGAGCAAGTGCATCAAAACAGAGGAAGGCTTGTTATCAAGTTTTATAAAATAAGCAAAATTTGGTAAAGTTCTTTTAGCTGGCCAAATAAATATTTGAAATCAATTCCAAATGTTGGGCTGCCATTATTGGTGTAGAGTTTTATAGCACCGTGATGAACAATAGAAGCAGAGTCTTATAATAATAATGATCCTGCGAGTCACATGTAAGACACAAATTCCAAGCTGTGTAATAGGTCTAAACCATGAGGCTCTCTCTGAGGGTTGCCAGCTAAATAGGTCAAAAGACCAATGGCTTTCTAATTTTTTTTTAATATTCTATTTATTTATTTGAGAAGAGGGAGCATGAGAGGAGAGGAGTAGAGGAGGGGAGGGAGAGGGATAAGCCCACTCCATGCTGAACTCGGAGCCTGACATGAGGCTTGATCCCAGGACTCGAAGATCATGACCTGAGCTTTAACCAGGAGTTGGATGCTTAACTGACTGAGACACCCAAGTGCCCCAAGACCAAGAGCTTTCTAGAGGTCCCAGTGGGCTCATTCTCTGATTTTGTGCAACTGAGTTTCATTCAATCCTGAAGAACTTGTCCAAGTACAGCAGGTGGTATTAACAATAGAACAGATGCCACCTTGCTTTGCTAAGAAATAATCAAGAGCAATTCTGTCATGCAAAACAGCTCAAACACATGAATTGAAAGATTGTTCTTAGGCATCTATTGCCTTATCAGTAGATTCAGCAGTATCCCCTAAAGTTTTTTTATAAGTTTATGGTCATGTATGCTTTCCCATCAGCACCCCACCATGGAAATAAAACTCACAAAAATCTTATTCCTTTAGTGTCAGAGACATCTTCTGGCAATTCTCATTTTAATGTGTGATATGGATTAAGGGGGGATGTCCAAGTCTGAGTCTCTAATCATGTAATGAAGTAGGTGTGACCAATAAGCCAACTGCCTAATAACCTTCAAGTTGATAAAGATTTAAGCAATGTGTTCCCCATAAATCTTTCTGTCACTACAAGTAAAAATAATCTGAATGGGACACAGATCATGACTTCATCATAATGATATTGATTGAGCCAAGGATTTGAAGAATACAAGTAATTAAGAAGGTTATCTGCAGATGGAATAAAATTATATTGACATACAGAAGTAAGGGTTACAGAAGAAAAACTGTTGAAACTTGGGGTGCCTGACAAGCTTAATGTTTCATTTTTACAAATGTTACCTTTTAAATCTTTGGAGGGTCTTTTGGTTAGGCAAGTTCTAGAAGGAATCCAGGTAGACCTTATACAATATAACGGTTTAATAGGACACTAGGAATTAGTACAAGGAATTGGAGGAGGAATGGTGGAAAAATTGGTAATTAAATGTGCTAACAGATGTCTAGATTTATGTATAGAGTGAGGCTTTTGATGGCAAACTGTGTTGATTTGTCAGGTTAGCTGGGAGCAGGAGCTTTCTTTAAATGGGAAACATAGAGTCCAGGAATCAATACCATTGAGGTTTATAGCACAAAGTTTAGGTAAGAGTACTGATATGGTCTTCCCATCTTAGATGTAAGGAATTCTTTTGGAGATGCCATTTTTAATTAAAAAAATGCCTGGTTATAAGTTGTGGTCTTTTATTTCTTTGCCTCCTGGGAGCACACTGAAAGATTGCATGACTTTTGTTCATGACCTTAATTAGTCTCTTGAAAAAGTGAAGAATATCTTCTTTAATTAGTTGATCATTAAATGCAGCCAAGGCCAGTTGCAAAGTTCCCCCAGTTATACTCTTGTAGGTAGATAGTTTGTTTTCTGAAAGGAGTGGCCTTTAAATTCAACAGGACCATAGAAAATGTTGTAGGCCAGGTCAATTTGAATGTTTCCATAAATTTAGCCAATTGTGTTTTAATATGGCCGTTTATTCTTTCTACGAGTTCACAGGACAGGGGGTAGTAGGCACAATGGAAATGTAATATAGGCCAAATAGAGTATATTTGCTTCGTGGTGTGGCCAGTAAATTATATTTCAAGGTCAACATGTAATTCCAAGAGCATGCTCCAAGCAGGTATGATCTTTACTTTTTTTTATTATTTTTTTTTATTTTTTAAAGATTTTGTTTATTTATTTGACAGAGCGAGAGAGATCACAAGTAGGCAGAGAGGCAGGCAGAGAGAGAGGGGGAAGCAGGCTCATCGCTGAGCAGAGATCCCGAAGCAGGGCTCGATCCCAGGACGCTGAGATCATGACCTGAGCCAAAGGTAGAAGCTTAACCCACAGAGCCACCCAGGCGCCCCAGGTATGATCTTTTCTAACAATACTTTTGCAAATGTTAAAGAAGTAGCATGCCAGCAAGGAAATGCCTCAAACCAATGAGAAAATATACAGATCATGACAAGGACATACTTGTAAATTTGAGAAGGAGACAGCTGTATAAAATCTATTTGCTGAACCCGAAAGGCCCACTAAGTAATGGTTCACTAACAAAATGGCCAGCAGCTGTCTGAATCATTTTCCTTGGGTTAAATTTTAGACAAACAGTACAAGTGAACTGTACTTTGTTAGCAGCCTTGGAGACATTTCCTAACCAGGATTGCTTCATAAAGCTTATAAGATTGTCATTTGCCCAGTGAGTCATTTAATGGGTCATTTCAAGTAGGATTTTTTTCCCATAAATTTTGGTAGCACTGGTTTATTGTTTGGACCACACCATAAATTTGTTAATGAACTGAAAATGCAGCCGTTGTCAGTTCAATAAGGTTTTCTCTATGGGAAGCCTTGGCTCAGACACCCTTAACAATAAGATTCGAATATTCTCTTAGAAAATAATCAATATTTGCTGTAAGGTTCTTAGTTTCTGTGGAACTTAAGACAGCTGTTTTTGCTGCTTGATCAGCTGGATTATTTCCTTGAGCCTCATCCAATTCTAATTTTGGGTAGCCAGGGAACTTCATAATGGCCAAGGTGGAGAGAAGTTAAACTGAATTTAACAATTCATTGACAAAACTCCATTTTTTTTAAAGATTTTTATTTATTAGACAGAGATCACAAGTAGGCAGAGAGGCAGGCAGAGAGAGAGAGAGAGGAGGAAGCAGGCTCCCTGCTGAGCAGAGAGCCCAATGAGGGGCTCTATCCCAGGACCCTGAGATCATGACCTAAGCTGAAGGCAGAGGCTTTAACCCACTGAGCCACCCAGGCGCCCCCACAAAACTCCATTTTTAATTTGATAGCTTTTGAAGGTTAAAAATCCTCTTTATTTCCAAAGCACACCCAAATCGTGAGTAATCCCAAACGTGTAGGGATCATCTGTGTAAATATTTGCAGTTCTATCTTTGGCTAAACTACAAGGTCTAGTTAAAGGATAAAGTTCTGCCTGTTGTGCAGATGTAGCCATTGGGATAGGAGTTCCTTCAATTACTTCGAAGGTAGTGGTAATAATGCACCCAGCACAGTATTTCCCTCCATTGTTCCTCATATAGGAACCAGCAGTAGACCATGAGCATTTGTTTGGTACCAAACAAATGGAGTTTTGTAATGGAAGTTTGCTATTAAGTCAGTTTTAAGTGTCAGTAGTTGGTCAGTCAAGGAACAGTGGGGCGTATTGTCAACAGATAAAGGGAGGAGAGTTGCCAGATTACACCCGGAGTGAGAAAGTAATGTAGGGAGAAGTTAGCGGAGGTGAGCTGGCTTGCAGAACAATATCGAGTGTGGTGGGAATTTAATAAATCTTCCATGGCATGAAGAACATAATGGTGAGGGGACTGCCCATAACTATCTCTTCTGCTGACATTTAAGAGCAGCTGCAGCTGAAAACAGCTCTCATGCAAAGAGGAAGTCCTTTGGCTACTGGGTCTAATTGCTGGTTATAATAGCCAAGAGGTCTGCATTGACCTCTGTGTTCTGGGTAAGGAAGGACTCCCAAAACATTCCTCTCTTTCTCAGAAAGGGAAAGCTTTCTTTCTCAGAAAAAGGGAAGCTGATAATTAGGGTGCCCCCATGCAGGAGGGCTGAGGAGTCCTTCTCTTAGTTGATGGAAAGCCATGTGAGCATTTTCTTCTCATTCTATGGGATTGGGTTTGTCATATCATAGTAAGAAATAAAAGGGTTGTCAAAAGAGACTCTTAATGTCATAAAACAAACTGAGAGGGGTGAGAGGGAAGGGTGTTGGGAGAGGGTGGTGGGGTTACATTATATGTTTAAGTAAAAATTAAAATTAAAATAAAAAAAAAGAAATAAAAGGGTTGTGTTATTAGGGGAAATTGGACATACAGTTCCTGAAATATCCTACAAGGCCTAAAATTCCTTGAAGTTTTCTCTTGATCTGTGGCTGTGGAGTCTAGTCTGTTAGGGTCCTAGAGGAATCATTGGTCCGTTCAGATCCCATTTCTGACACTAGGAATGGCAACCTGAAAACAAGAAATGAGTTCAAGAGACAAAAGGTTTATTTGGGATCAACGAATTACAATTTGGGGTAGACAGATTAAGAAGAAACCAAACAGTGTTGTTTATAAGAGGTAGACTTGGGGTTTTATGAGAAAGAAAGAGGAAGATTGAGTAAACTGCTTTTAAGAAGACTTTGTTGGTGCTGGCAAGCAGGGCTAGATTTGTACTTCATTGGTTGGTCTGGCAAAGTGGTCACTAGACACAAGTTCAATTTTTCAGACAGAATATTCTTATTCTTGCTGACTTCTTGGAAAGTTGGTGGCTTGGCCCAGTTCAAAGATTCAGAAAATAGGATATGTGAGGAAGTTCCTCTAAATGGCTACTCTGGCCCCATTTTGAAATATTCTACTTATCATTTTCCACAGGCCACTGGCTTGCTCTGGCCTGGGATTTCTTCTACTGCTATCTGTGAATTAGTTTGGAGCACACATGTACACTCTGCTGAAGGTTCAGAACAGGGAGCTGTGTCCTCAAAGCCTTGTGGCTTCCTGCATGTGGTTGATGAGCTGCCCAGTGGGATACTTTGCAGAGGATGAGGCCCAGAATCTTTCAGGACCTGAAATGAGGATTTTTCTCTAACAGCCCCTGCATGCTACATCCAATCTGAGTGCCCAGCTTTCTGCGACCATGCTCCTTGCTCACACCGGCCTCCTTTTGTCCTCAAATGTACCAAGGTTCCTCCATACGCAGAGCTTCCTAACATGCTGTGTCTTCTGCTTCCAATGCTTTCCTGCTTTTTCACTTGGCTGGACCCAATGCATCCTTCATGGGCTTAAACATCCTTTCCCTAGATGTCCTCTGCCTAAGTCTGGGTATGTTCCTTTGTTTTTCATTTCTTTGTTTGCCCTGTATTTTTCCTTTGAAAAGATTGTGTAGGGGAGGAAGAATTTTCCTTAGCTCTCTTAGAGTTCCTGTCTAGGCCTAAAAATTAAATAGGCAAAGATATATTAACAAGAAAAAAAGCATTCACAGTATTTAAGTTTTATGTGACATAGGAGCCTTCATAAGGAAATGAAGATCCAAAGAAATGGTGAAATGTTGAGTGTTTTTATGCGAGGTTTAATAACATGTGGAAGGTCATGGAAAGATGTGATAGAGCAGGACAAAGGAAAGCTAAGTGTAGTAAACTGAGAGAAACTTATCAGAGCCTGTTAATTCTAGATTTCTCCTTGTCTTTGGAGATAAAGATGCTCCCTTCCTCTCACATGACAGTTTAATGGCTTCCTTCAGGGAAAGTCAGAAAGTCTTTTTTGAATATGCCATCTCTCACATTCCTTCAATTTGAAATATTCAACATGCCAAGGTAGCATATTTTGGGGTAGCATGTCTTGAACCCTGTTTCTTATCACAATTCAAATTGTACACCCACTTGTGTGATTATTTGTTTAGTGTCTGCCTTGCCCACCAGACTGTAAGCTTCCTGGGGGCAAGGACTATGTCTGCCTCCACTGCTGAATCACATACCAGTGCCTGGCGTAGCACAATGCGTGACCCCGTAGATGCACAATACATTTGTGCTGGATGAATGAAAAGAGCAATAAAAATTATGTGACTGCTCTCTTCTGCTAAGCCTAATTCCCCATGGATTAATCTAACTGCTGGAGTTTCTTTTCTCTATTCCAACACACTCAGCTCAGACTCCCCCAAACTGGCATGTTTTCTGCCTGAAAAATAACCTGCATCTTCCTCTCAGGGACCTACAAGCTTATGTGTCCTGGTTCTGCCAGTCTTTTTCTGGCATCTGCCTCTGTTCCTCATCAAACCTTCATTCCTTATTATGTCATTTGTCTTTACTCTCTACAAGGGAAGGGTAGTTTGGAGCACCAAGGGTCCTTTCCTTTTGCCATTTAAAAACAAGAGCTCCTTATCACATTACAAAGAATGAAGGAACAACTGCTCAGCGCTGGGTGCAGTGAGTGTGGGCTCTGAGCAGGATGACTCTTCCTAGGCACAAGCTTCACATATGTGCTGTGGCAACCTAGAAAGGATGGTCTCATGGCTGAGGGAAGATTTTGTGGGGACTAGCTGTCAGGGAATAGGCGTATGCTGTATGCCCATTGTGAGGCAATGCATAGGGGTTGCGGTTGTGTGTTCTTATTAATGCATCATTACAGCCCTTGTTTATGGATAAAAAAGAAATTCAAATGTTCTTTGGCTTTTAGGATGAAGTTGTCTGAGTCTGGGCCTTTAAATCAAACAGGCAGTGACTTTATTAAGTGACAAAAATAAAATATCCCATAGGAAAGTTTTAATTTTCCAAGTCAATAAATCTGAAAACCAACAACCAGATTGAAATGATTATATTAAAAAGAAAGGAAGAAACAAACAAGCCAGCCCTCTAAGTTTCCATGCAGTCAGTCTGTAAGTCTGTAAGGATTTTAAGTGTCACTCTTGATTTTAGCATCTGATGAGTTTCTTTTTTCCCCCAGACAAGGTACAGCAGTTCAGGTTCATCTGGGGGGTTGGGTCATGAGGAGGGTCTGTATGAAATGACCCTGGAGTCTGAGCAAGTGAGAATGGAGGTGAGGGGAAGATAAAGACAATGGGTTCTTCTGGTTTTTTGTGTGTGTGTGGTGGTGGGGGATTTTCCCACTTGTGCACAGAATAGAAAATCTAAACAACTGTTTTCAAAATGCCTTTGTATTAAATGCATGGATGATTAGTTAGATCTGGTGATGGAAAGGGCTCAAGGCTATGAATGAGATGACTTAAGATTCAGCCAAGTCTTTTCACTGGAGATAGGTTGTGGACAGGGAATATCAGTTAGGAGACTCTTAAAGAAGTTCTAGAAAAAGGTTATAAGCATTGAACCAAGAATTGCTATACAGCAAAGTCTTTTTTTTTTTTTTTTTAAGATTTATTTATTTGAGAGATAGAGAGAGAACATGCAAGCATGGTGGGGGAAGAGCAGAGGGAGAGAGAAACTCAAGCAGACTCCCTGCTGAGTGCACAGCCTTTCATTGCAGGCCTTGATCCCACAACCCTGAGATCACAACCTGCGCAAAAACCAAGAGTCTGTACCACCCAGGCACCCAGCAGCAAAGGCTCTCTGGTGGCTGTGAGGACACATGACAAGACTCTTTAGGTTGGCTACTTAATGGCCATTCCAATGCACTGCCATTAACTGCCTCCCACTATGGCAGCTGGGAAAAGTCAGCTGCTGATTTTTCCAGCCTTTCTTGCAGCTACAGTTGTCCGTGTAACCTGGTTCTGTCTAGTGAGACTAGAGAATGTGAACTGGTGGGTATCATAAGAAGAATTTTACTCCGTGATGAAAGGAGAGAAGGCCATCATAATGGCTCTTTTTCATGTTCTTCCTCCTGTTATGCAGCTGTCCACTCCTGGTTTTGGACATGTTTGTATGCACCTGTTGCCACATTTGTGATGACGATCTGATGATCAAATGAGGAAACTCATGGAAAGTGCAGAGACGCTGACTCAGGGTCCTGACCCTGTGTTGTTTTTGAGCCAGTTTTGGAACTATCCATGTCCAGATTTAAGTTCTTTTTTATAGTAAAGATACTCTTAGTTTGATTGTCGTGGTTGTTACTTACAGCCCCAAATCATTCCTAATTGACACAGAACATAACATAAGTTTCGCCAGTCTAGGGAAGCAGTGTGGACTGATGAGGAAAAGCCTGGGTTGGATTTGGAATCAGAGAGACCTTGCTCCATCATTTATTAGCTACGTGATCCTGAGTAAGGTAACGTTATCATGTGTTAAATGAGGGAATTGGAAAAATGGATGTTAAGATCATACCATGAGGAAAAAAAAATAGTGCCCTAATGTGATAATGGTAAAAAAAAAAAAAAGTGTGTGTGTGTGGGTGGCATAGGCAGAGTGACAGTGTATACCGTAGGGACAATCAAAGGAGTTATGTAGCCTCAGTGTTCCGTAGATTGGGTTCATTTGCCCCAGACACGACCTAGCATTGTGCATTCTTAAAGGCAAACAAGGATTTTATTTATGACAGCTCTGTTCTTACTAAGAGCTTTCCTCAGAACCTGACACCATCTGCAGCATATTGGGGTGCGGGAGGGGGTTCTTTTTGCCTTAATATATAATTAGCAGCTGCATCTTACTGTTGCTGTCAGCTCTGAAGACCTGATCTCTCTGGAGCCTCTGTAGCATCTGAAGTTGGGGCTGGATGGGGGCCATGTTACCATGGCGACAGCTACACTCCTGGCACCAGGAATGTGCTTGTTTTTCTAAGGCATTGGCCTTCCTCTTCCCTTTCCAGAATTCTGCCACAGAAGTCTCTGGCTTCTCCTTTAGTCAGTGGTTATCCCGAAACAGGACTTCCTCCACTCGGCTGGCTACACAGATGCTGTGGTTTTAAGCTACATATAGGGTAGAACTTTCTGGATTGGGACTTGTCAAAGTAGACACTCATTTGGGGAGAATGCCCTGGATTTAGCAAAGTGCTACTTCTGAAGGTAATGAAAGGAATTTGATGGTACACCTCCTGTTCTTTAAAAAGCAGGTTTCTTGGGAGGCTAATGGCCAAATTCTCGTCTGTCTTTTCTAGGAGACCATATCGACTCTGCCAAGAACTAAGAATTCTAAGGAAAATGCTGGATTCAGGGGGATGCTTGCTGCTTGAGGGTGCTTAGAAACTAGAAAGTATGTGTTCAACTTTTTTCCCAGAGAAGTTTAACCATAACCTGACCACCATAGTGGCTCACTATGTTCCTTTCTGACTTCATCAGTCCATCTATCATCCCTTCCCTCTGTGGGCCAGGTTGTCAGGGCTGAAAGAAACATGAAAATGGGTGAAAGCCAAGGCCAGGACCCACACTCACATAAAATCTTGAACAACCAGAGTTTCTTGAGTTTTCTGTCTTATCAAAGAGGGGGATCTAGAAGGTGTTTTTTTTCTTTCAGTGAAGGATTTAGTTATAATAGCATCTTCAATTTAAAGAAATAACAGCCATGTTCTAATTAATTGTATGTACCTAGTGTCTCACCTTAAAGGTGAGAGGGAGTAGAAATACTTGTTTGAGCCTAAACTGAGTTTATGTCTGGGATTTGGAGCTTTCTGGGCAAGTCTAGAATATGGGATGAGGGATGGGGGGCAGGGCCACCAGGAGTCTATTTGCATGTGGAAATAAGAAACCTACTAGAGGAGAACTCCTCAGGGATAAAGAGTCAGGACAAATTTTGCCCAAATTTATGGTCTCAGTCATGAAAGTGGAAGGGTGGCTGTGAGAATAGAACAGTGCCTGAATCTCATTTATTCTCTGGATACTGAACCTTTGGTACAGAGCTGAAAGTGAAAAACAAAATAAAAGAGAAAGAACCGTTTTCACACAAAAATCTCTGACAGGAACAGGATACTTGATCTACTTTGTCTCAGTGTGGATTCAGCAATGCTTGAGGAAGGGCATGGAGGTTTAAATGGTACCAGCAGGCTCAGAAGCAGTAATATGTGATAGAAAGAAAAGTAGTCCAACAGGGGCCACTGTCTGGAAGCGGAGACTGGAAGTAATCTCTAGAAGGACCTCCATATCTGGTGTAGATGCAGGGACTGATTCATAAACGAATGTGAAAATTCCCGTGAGGACCCCCACGAATGCAGCGTGATGGGAGGTGTCAAGGGTATTGTCCGTGCAGGCAGATGACAAATTGGGAAGGACCCTCTGTGGTATGTCAAAGAGCTGGGTCTTAATCTTGAACACTGAGGTGAGACTTTTTAGTTGGGGGAGCAACATGATTAAATTTCCTTCTCAGAGAACTACCATCGGAGGTACATGGGAAGACAAGGTAGAGAGTCAGACTTGCTGGGAGTTTCTTACAGCAAGTGTAGTAAAAGTTATGAGAGCCTGAGCTAAGAAGCTGTTGTATTGCAGGTGTCTCTCCAGAGAAGGTCAGATTATAAGGATGTAATGCAGTTTCCACAAGTGTAAGGGATATTGTGATATTCTGGGAATATAGAGGTTTTCCTTGGAAGCAGAGAGCCATGGATTCAAATCCCATAGCTTCCATTGCCCTTAATAGGGCAACCAAGTTGCCCTATTAAGATGGATATGCCAGCTGTCTGAGTCTACATTTTGTTCATTTATAGAATGAGGATAATGCTACCAACGTCAAAATGCTGTGGTGGTTTAATGAAACATGAGGCACGTAAATAGTGATTTGTAAGTGGATTAAGACATATGACTTCCTTTTCCTGCACTTCTCACCGGGTATGTACAAAAATGTGCCATGTCATGGTAACGTAAATCCAAGCACTTATTATTATTTTTATACCAAATCCCCACTCCATTTAGACATTACTATGGAGACATGACTCTCCCAAGAGGCTCAGGGAAGAGGTTGAAACAATAAGTAGTTGTCATAACCCCTTGTGATTTATGCCTACATGAATATAAATTTGATAAAACAAAGAGATGTCCTTTTAAAATGTGCTTTTTAGTGATGCTTTTCTAAGGCCTTATCACCATAATTTTATTTATTTTTAAAGATTTTATTTATTTATTTATTTGTTAGAGAGAGAGAGCGTGAGCACAGGCAGACAGAGAGGCAGGCAGAGGCAGAGGGAGAAGCAGGCTCCCTGCCAAGCAAGGAGCCCGATGTGGGACTCGATCCCAGGATGCTGGGATCATGACCTGAGCCGAAGGCAGCTGCTTAACCAACTGAGCCACCCAGGCCTCCCTTATCACCATAATTTTAAAGAAGATTAAAATATTTTTTAAAAACTTCATTTGAGACAAAAGGATGCATCTGAAAGTTCTTGTAAATAGAGTAATATGAACTGACTTTCTGGGCATATTTGACCAGGTGCAATAATTTAACACACATTATATCAGCAATCTCTTTTTGTATTCATGACCTTAAGGAATAGAGATCCTGTTGATAATGGAATAAGGGGTGCTTTTAGTTCTGAGCAGTCCAAAGCTGAATTCTCATAAAAAAGAGTGTCTAAGATGTTCCTGATAGAGGTATATAAAAAAATAAAAACTGTACCTTGAGCCATGGAAGCAAGCATCAGCATCCCATGGAGGGCTTGTTAAAACACAGAGTGCTGGGCCCAGCCCTAGAGTTTCTGATTCAGTAGGTCTGGGGTGGGACCCAGGGATTTGCATTTCCAACAAGCCCTGCGGTAAGCCTGTATCCGTTGGCTTGGGCTTCATACAAAGTACATTGACTGGATAGCTTAAACACCAGGAATTTATTTTCTGACAGATTTTGAGGCTGGGAAGTCTAAGAATCGAGCAGCTGGCTGATGTAGTTGTCGGTGAGGACTCTGTGACTTGTAGATAGCTTCCTTCTTGCTGTGTCCTCCATGGAGGAGAGATAGAGTACAGATGAGCAACTTCTTTGGTATCTCTTCTTATCCCGGCACTAATCCCATCATAAGAGCCTATCCTTATGACCTCATTTAACCCCCAGTACCTGCTTTCAAGGGTCTCCTCTCCAAAAGTCATCATCTTGGGGAATAGGACTTCAACACACGGATTTTGGGAGGGACACACATTCAGTCTGTAACATTCCAACTCTGGCTCCCCAAAATTATGTCCTATGGAATTCCCAAAGTCTGACAGTCTTCTTTCATTCTATCCCATTTTTTCCTTCTGTCTTCTTTATTCTCAGCGGGTAGTGTTTTTACTGGTATAATCCTATCCCTGTTCTGACTTCTGGGGAGAGGACTGATTAAATCCAAGAGTCACACCATAATCTTTTTCTCAAACGATTGGTAGACCGTACCCTTAGTGTACGATCTTTCCACAATCCCCACGTTCTGGTTCCTTTTTGCTTGACAATTCTTTCCTTAATTCATCTCTCCCCTTACCTTTTAGTATAAGCGGGCTGGAAATTACCAAGCCACCTCTTTAACATTCTGCTCAGAAATCTCCTTGGCTCAGTATCCAAGTGCATCCTTCATAAGTTCTGCCTTCCACAAAAGCCTAGAACACAGTTCATCTAACCCAAGTTGTTTCCCATTTTAGAGAGAGGATCACCTTTCCTCTACCGTCTAATCATCTGTTCCTCCTTTCTGTCTGCGATCTCACCAGAAGGGCCCTTTAACCACCCAGATTTCCCACTATTTTTTATTTTTTTAAAGATTATTTATTTATTTATTTGACAGAGAGAGATCACAAGTAGGCAGAGAGGCAGGCAGAGAGATAGAGAGAGGGAAGCAGGCTCCCTGCTGAGCAGAAAGCCCGATGCGGGACTCGATCCCAGGACCCTGAGATCATGACCTGAGCTGAAGGCAGTGGCTTAACCCACTGAGCCACCCAGGAACCCAATTTTTTATTTTATTTTTTTTAAAGATTTATTTTTTGTTTTAATTTGACAGAGAGAGATCACAAGTAGCAGAGAGGCAGGCAGAGAGAGAGAGAGAGGGAAGCATAACCACCCAGATTTCTACCAACCATTCTGTTCACAGCAATTTAGCAGATGAATTTTAGAGAGGCACAAACATTTAGCTCACAGCAATGTTGCTGGTCTGGAGATCACACTGAGAGCCATCGAACTTAGTAGGTCAACTGTTGCATTTTATCTTAAATACTTCCTAGGAGACAAACTAGTTTTATGACTCTAGGTATATTATCAAAAACACCATAGGCTCTCCATGCCTCCGAATATGTATCACTCTTAATCTTGACCATGTTGAGTCCTGCTCTGTGTCCCTTGCTTTTAATGGCCCCATTTTGGCCTTTCTCTGACCTCACCCTTCTCCATGGGTAAGGAGTCCATGAAACCAAGTGATTTGCCACTGTGGAGCCTGTGTCTCCCTTCTGGACCCATTCCTCTGGGTTCCAGGGACACTAGAACTCCCTGTCCAAAGGGCCCCAAGTCTGTTCTTTTCCCAGGGTTGGGGTGAATAGGAAGACAAAGGGGCAGGTCTGGACAAGGGCACACATGGAATTCTGAGAAATCTACCCTTGAACCTGATCTTCTACATCATTATGAAAGCATATTTGTCAAGACAATATTTTTAAACCCCCTTTCTTTCAGCCTGATTTATAACTTTTAAATATTTATACAGATGGTATATGGAAGCCGTTCTGTATTCTTGCTCTGGGCTCCACAAATGTTATGACAGGTCTGCTTCAACTAATAATAAAGCAGGCAGGAATTGTTACCCAAGGTCTCTTAACTTATAAAACATCAATGTATCTTTAGATGTTCCATACTAATTCTAAAAAACTCTGGTCACCTTCACCTGGGAGATTATTAGAAATGCAAATCTTTGGGAACAACCCCCTAGACCTACTGAATCAGAGTCTGGGGGTGCAGCCAAGGCATGGGTGCTTCATCAAGTCCTCCAGATGATTCTGACGCCTGCTAAAGTTGGAGAACCCTTGTGCTAGAAGACCACTGCTTTGCAGGTTTTAGTGTAAAAAAAAAATCTCCTAGGATTTGGTTAAAACACAGTTTCTGATTCTAGGTTAGGACTTGAGATTCTGTAATTCTAACAGGCTCCCAGGTGAAGCCAGTGTTACTGGTTTGTTGTCCTCATGTTAAGTCACAAGGCTAAAGCACTCTAGCCCGTTGGCTTTAATTAGGAAAGATGATAGCCTTTTCAGTGGACAGGCTTATCTGCTGACTTGAACCCACCCAAGGCACTGTGTGGTTATAGACAGAGGGTTCTGATTAGAAGTTGGGTGGGAAACAGTGGCCTGCTCTATGAGAGAGAACATGGGCCAAATTTTGGGTAAGCCCAGGCCTTGCTTCTTGGCAATGTAAGTTGAGGCAGTGTGATCTCAGAAAAGAGAAACCATGTCATGGTGCAGTAGGCCTAGGGGACCACTGTGGCCTCACAGAAATTCCAACCTGAAATGACCATCGTGGACAAAGGATGTTACAAAGCCCAGGGGTCACATAAGGTCCTTGCCTGCCTGCATCATACTGTGGCTGAGGTTAAGTTCTACACTGCTTCAGGTGGGGTTTCAGATCCTGAAATCACTTTAAATTGAGCTATAGGAAAGTAAAGTATTAATATTTCTTGAATGCCCAGGTGGGTTTTATTGTTGTTGTTCTTGGTTTTGTGTTTGCTTTTGTTTTTGGATCGAGACAAGTTCCCAACTACACGTATGTATTTGTCTGCTAGTGCTGCCATAACTAGATGGTTTTAACACGAGAAATTTATGTCTTGCAGTTCTGGAGGCCAGAAGTCCAAGATCAAGTTGTTGCAGGTTCGGTTTCTCCTGAGGCTTCTCTCCTTGCCTTGCAGATGGCTCTCACTGTGTCCTTACATGCTCTTACCCCTGCGTGCATGCATCCCTGATGTCTTGTCCTTTTCTTATAAGGACACTCACTAGTCCTTTTGGATTAGAACCTCACTATCATGACTTCATTCAACCTTAATGACTTCTTTAAAGGCTCTATCATCGAATACAGCCATATTCTAAAGTCCTAGAGGTTAGGATTCCCAACATGAATTTTGAAGGACACAATTCAGTTCATTAATGATGTTGGATAGTGTGCAGGAGCCCCTGCTCTGGGCTGGAGACCAAATCTGGACTCCTGGAATGACTCTGGTGTTAGTGGAACCTATTTCTGGAGCTTGCAATGGCTTGATCACTATCTTAGACATCATGACTTACTTATTTTGTTTTTGACATATGCTCTGTCTACCCAAAGTGGGGCCATGGCTGCTCTTCTCCTTCCCACATCTTGAGGTTCCCCACATTCTCTCCTGCAGCCCCCTTTTATTCCCTGCCAGATAGCCCACTCGCTTCTGAGTCAGGCAAGTTGTCTGCAGGTTCGGCTGATATCTTAGGGTCACTTCAAAGCTTTGCTATCCTGTGTGTTCTAAAGATCAAATTTTAACTGGGGTTGTACTGATTACTCAAGTACCTCTAGTTACGAGACAAGGCAGCTAGAGTCAGAAGAATAGAAAGGGTTCCTTAAGTCAATTTTCTTTTCCTCTCTTCTGACCTGTCAAGTACCCCTACATTTTAGAAAACAAGGCTTATTTTGCTACCACTCAAGAGTGAGTCCTTTAAGAACCTGTGCTTTGAAGAGAAAAAGGCTAAATGAAGTTTTCCTGATGAGTCTTCTAAGTGACATTTGAGACAAGGGACTGAGTTTGGAGGACTGCTCTGTTTTTAGGGACACACTTTCCCCCTGGTCATCAGAGTTAGGATCTTGAAGTACTGGGAGCAACCACATTCACAGGGCAAAAGGAGAAGATTGCTTGCTGCTACAGAGAAGCTCTGCAGTGGGGATATTTACGGTCACTCGGGAAACCAAGGCCTTAAGCCATTTTTAGAGGGTGAGTTTCCAGTATGATCGTCATAGTAGCACTGTATTAAATTGCAGCATGGGCCTGGACCCTGTTTGGTGTTCTGGTCAGATACCTCGGGGATGTTTTATCATCCTTGTTTTAAAATCGAGTAATGGGATCAGGAGAGTAATGTGACTTGCCAAAGTCACACAGCTAACACATTGCAAGAGCGGGGCTAGAACTCAGGTACGGCTGCTGTACCTTGTTAGAGGCAGACAGGAGCCCCAGAGCGGCCCTATCTCACATTACGTTGTGACAGTGACATCTACAGACTCGATTCTGACATCCATGCCTTTATTTGAGAAGTGTGAAACACCACCACTCATGAGAAACCTGAATTTCTCACAGAGATTACATGTACCTCTTGGCTCACAGACAGCTTAAATCTCAGCCATACAGAATAAGGTAAATTAGCCTGCTCTGGATATTTGCTATTTCTCCTGTCTCTGAATTGATTGTGGTACCTGATTTGAGATATTATGAAATCCTTTCTTTTCCTGACCTAGCAGGGCTTCACGTAACAGTGAAAGTCACCCTGAGTATCAGAAATGTTGAAATAGGGGTACCTGGGTGGCTCAGTTGGTTAAGTGTCTGCCTTTGGCTCAGGTCATGATCCCAGGGTCCTGGGATCCAGCCTCGTGGGCTCCCTGCTCAGCAGGGAACCCTGCTTCTCCCTCATTCTCTACGCCTGCACACACACTCTCTTTCTCAAATAAATAAATAAATAAATAAAATGAAAAGTGGAATCTACATTAAGAATAAAGACCATGTCAGTCTTGTTTATCATTGATTCTCAGTGCCCAGCACAGTGCCTGCCACAACAGGCATTGTACAAATACTACTTGTATGAATAAATTTTTTTTAAAAAGTGAATTTTTTAACACTTGAGTTGCAAATTTAACTCTAAAAAAAATAGAAAATTTATCTCATTGTTTTTGCAACTTTTTTCCCTTGGCATTGAACTGAGAGTGGTCATTGCCACATGATTGATTATTCACCTACACATTGCTTTTTATTTTTCACCTCTAGCCACAAAGCCTAGAAAAAAGAAATCTTTATACATAGTTAAATCCTAAAACTACACATACACATGTGTGTGTATATACACATACACGTGTGTATATACACACATGTATGTATGACATCATTGTTTATATATGATACATCATTGCTTAAGGAGGTTACGTACACATACACAACATACACATGTGTGTATGATGTAACCTCCTTAATGATGTCATCTAAATGCTAATACATAAATCAGAGGACATCCCTCTTTTAAATATAAATGATTCCAACATACAAAGCTTTCAAAACCACAGAGTTCAAATTGATTGAAGGATAATAAATCTATTATAATTATTCACAACCATTATACTAAAGGCATGAAAATCATATTTTCTCTGTCATTTATATTGTATAAAAGCATTGCTTTTAAAAATATTAAAGACTTGATGCAAACCATATGGAAGCAGGCATTAATGAAGGTGATTGTGTGGAGTGCATGTTAATATCCAAAGAAAAGTGCTTCTGGAATCACATTTTAGGAGAGGCTGTAGATTAGGATTCATTGATGACACAGAGAATGAAGTTGTAGATTCACAGAGGTTTAAGCAAGTGCTGGAAAGCAAGTCTTACAAGCCGCCGAGGGTCTTTGCCACCTGGGTGTTTGTGGTAGCAGTGGAAGTGATCCTGGTGGCAGTGATGGCAGCGGTGATGGTGACGACTGTGTGGATGGACTGAAATGTGATGACAGAACTCAGAGTGGTGGTAGTGTTAGCATTAGTGTTGCTGGTGATGCCTGTGTTTATTTAATCAGAGCGTGTGGAAGAATGAAGAAAGAGTGTGCTAGAGGACTATAGATTTTCAACATAACTGGTACCAAAGAGCATGGGTCTTTGGAAAACATGGAAATAAAGAGGAAGGCAGGAGTAGCACGGTGTGCTAAAAAGTTAGTACTTTGTCCCATGAGGATAATGTGATCTTAGTAGATATCTTATTAAAAGCCTTGTTAGGGTTTATTCAGTAGATTGAAAAATGAGATTTGGATTAGAAAGTTTACTTTGGCAGCAGTGAGATAAAGGATTGCAGTGGAAACAGTGCCTTAATTGGTCATGGGGCAATTTCTTCTCAATTTTGACTTATCTCAAGTCCTAATTCTTTTTCTTTCATTTTTCAAACCAGTTTTTTTTTTTTTAAGATTTTATTTATTTGTTTGACAGATAGAGAGATCAGAAGTACGCAGAGAGGCAGGCAGAGAGAGTGGAGGGGAAGCAGGCTCCCTGCCGAGCAGAGAGCCCGAATGTGGGACTCGATCCCAGGACCCTGAGATCATGACCTGAGCCGAAGGCAGAAGCTTAACCCACTGAGCCACCCAGGCGCCCTCAAACCAGTTTGTTGATGCATGGTTGACATGTTAAGAAGCTTCCCATATTTAATGTGTACAGCTTGATGACTTTGGGGGTAATATGCACTTGGGAAGCCATACCACCATCACAGCCATAAATATATTAATTACCTTCCAAAGTTTCCTCCCACACACTTTGTTGTTGTTATTGTCATCATCATTATTATTTTTGGTGACAAGTACACTTAACACAGATCTAACCTTTTAGAAAATTTTAAGTATACAATACAATATTGTCAGCTACAGGCACTGCGTTATATAGCAGGTCTCCAGAACTTATTTATCTTAAATAGCTGAAACTTTGAACTGTTTTATCATCATCTCCCCCATCGCTTCTTTCCCCTCAGCCACTGACAATCACCATTATTCTGTTTCTATAAGTTTATTTCAGATTCTACATATAACTAATAACATTCAGTATTTGTTTTTCTGTATTTGGCTTATTTCATTTAGCACAGTGTCCTCCAGGTCCATATTGTCACAAATGGCAGGATTGCCTCTTTTTGAGGCTCAATAGTATTCTGATGCATATATCTACCCCACTTACATTCACTAATCTGTCCATGGATATTTAGGATGTCTCCATATTTTGTTTTTTGTGAATAATGCTGTAATGAATACGAGAATGCAGATATCTCTTAAAGATCCTGATTTTAATTCTCTTAGAAATATACCCAGCAGTGGGAGTGCTGGATTATATGGTAGTTCTGTATTTAATTTTTTGAGGAACCTCTATATTTTTTCCATAGTAGATTCTCCAGTTTTCATTCCCACCAACAGTGTATCAGGGTTCCCTTCCCTCCACATCCTTAACAATGCTTTTCTCTTTTGTTTTTGTTTTTAATAATAGCCATCTTAACAGGCATGAGGAGATCTCTTACCGTTTTGACTTGCATTTCTCTCCTGATTAGTAGGTTGAGCACCTTTTCGTATACCTGTTGGCCATTTGTATGTTTTTTTTTTTTTTTTTTTTTTTAGAAATGCCTATTCAAGTCCTTTGCCCAGATTTTAATTGGGTTATTTGTTTTGTTTTCTTTTTCTTTTTCTTTCTTTCTTTTTTTTTTTTGCTACTGAGTTGTTGGTGTTCCTTATCTATTTTGCAAATAAGCCCTTATCAGATATATGTTTTTCTCCCATTTTTGCAGTTTTCCTTTGCATTTTGTTGATGGTTTCCTTTGCTGTGCAGAAGCTGTTTAGTTAAAGTAGTCCCACTTGTTTCTTTTTGGTTTTCGTGCTTGTGCATTTGGTGTCAAATCCAAAAAATCATTATCAAACTGTCAAGGAGCTTACCACCTCTGTGTTATCTACTAGAAGTTTTAGAGTTTCAGATCTTACCCTTAACTCTTTAATCTATTTTTAGTTGTGTGTGTGTGTGTGTGTGTGTGGTGTAAGATGATGTAATTTCATTCTTTTGCGTGTAGCTGTCCAGTTTTTGCAACACTGTTTATTAAACAGTCTGTCCTTTTGTCATTTTATATTCTTGGCATCCTAACAAAGATTAGTAAACTACACATGTGTGGGTTTATTTCTGGATTCTCTGTTTTTTGGTCTATGTTTTTGTTTTTATGCCAGTACCATACTGTTTTGATTACTATAGCTTTGTTATATAATTTGAAATCAGCAAGTATGATGCCTCTAGCTTTGCCTTCTTTCTCAAGATTGCTTGAGCTATTTGGATTTTTTTGTGGTTCCATATGAATTTTAGGGTTGTTTGTTCTATTTTTGTGAAAATGTCACTGGGTTTTGATAGGGATTGCATTGGATCTGTAGATCACTTTGGGTAGTATGAATATTAACAATATTAATTTTTCTAATCCATGAACACGGGATAGCTTTCCATTTATACAAATGTAAACAGAAATTTTATTTCTTCAATTTCTTTCATTAATGCTTTATAGTTTTCAGTGTACAGATCTTTCACGTCCTTGGGTAAATTTTTTTTCTAAGTATTCTATTCTTTTTGATGCTAGTATAAATGGGGTTATTTTTCTTAATTTCTTTTTCAGATAGTTCATTGTTAGTGTAAAGAAAGGCGACGTATTTTTTTATGTTGGTTTTGTATCCTGCAACTTAACTGAATTTTTAAAAAAAGATTTTATTTATTATTTTAAAAGAGAGAGAGTGAGAGAGAGCATGAGAAGGGGAAGGTCAGAGAGAGAAGCAGACTTCCCCAGTGAGCAGGGAGCCTGATGAGGGACTTAATCCTGGGACTCCAGGATCATGATCTGAGCCAAAGGCAGTTGCTTACTAATTGAACCACCCAGGTGCCCTGAATTTTTATGATTATAATACTACTATGATATTGTATATATATAATATATATATAGTATATATATATAGTATGATATGTTATATAATAATACTATGATTATTAGTCTGAATAGGTTTTTAGTGAAGTCTTTAGAATTTCCTCTGTAAGCAGGTAATTTTACTTCTTCCTTTCCATCAGGCCCCAATTCTTATCTTAAGAAAGCATAAGCAAAACAAGTTAATTTAAAATTGGAGGAAACTAAATATAATTCCCAGTGTGGTCAAATACTTCTTATTTACTTCTTACCTGATTAGCCCAGGAATATCTGTTTTCTGCTGTATGCCTGGGCAGAGCACTGATATCTCCCCTGATTTTTTTTTTCTGTTTCCCCATCCAGAATGTTCCATAATATGTCTTTTTGTAACTCCTTAGTTCCTTTACTAATGCATCATTATGTATAGTCATGATACTTGCAAACCATGGTTGAGGGTATAATTTTACCCCAAATGATTAACATCTGTCTTCCACTCTCATTTCACCTGATTAAGCTGAAATTTAATATTGTATAATTCAAGGCTGTCACTTCTGGGATTTTTCTCAGGTAAATTTAAGATTTCTCCCTTTCTCCCTAGGATCCCATTTAAATTCTGAGGGTGTGAATGGTGTGGTGGTTTAGATGGGGCACTATCTAGATGGAAATGGGATATTGTGTCCTTGGCTGGCATCCACTGTTGATGTAAACCATCTGTTTTTCTGATCAGCATTTATTCTCAGGTATCTATTAAGGGGGGCTGAATCTCAAATGGCTTCTAGTCAAGACCAGTAGCTGTATTCTTTAATATGGATATGAGACTCTTGTAAACCTCCCTCCTCTACATAAGTGTCACATGGAAAAAAAACTGAACACCAAGTGGGGGCATGTTGGAAGTAGCCATTTGGCTGCCGTATCCTATTGCCTCTCTCCCACATTCATCAACCTGTGTTGCTTCCCCTTGCCCTGAGTGTTATAGAGACCCTAAGTGCTTACCCATATCCTGAGATAAGAAGATTACAAGCTTCCAGTTATGAAATGAATAAGTCACAGGAATACAAGGCACAGCACAAGAAACATAGGCCTTGGGGCACCTGGGTGGCTCAGTGGGTTAAGCCTCTGCCTTTGGCTCAGGTCATGATGTCAGGGTCCTGGGATCGAGCCCCGCATCGGGCTCTCTGCTCAGCAGGGAGCCTGCTTCCCCCTCTCTTTCTGCCTGCTGCTCTGCCTACTTGTGATCTCTGTTTCTCAAATAAATAAATAAAAATCTTGAATTAAAAAAAAAAGAAACATAGGCCTTGACACTGTAATAGCATTGTATTGTAACAGATGGTAGCTACACTTGTGGTGAGTACCGTATAATGTATAAACTTGTTGTAATACTATGTTGTATACCTGAAACCAATGTAATGTGTGTCAACTATACTCAGATGAAAAAAAAAGTTAGGAAGAAACAATACAAATAATGGAGGCCAGGATGTTGTATAATCTTATGTCATCCCTTGTTGGTATTGCTTCTTCCTAACTTTTTTCACCACCTTCTTCCTGATTATTCTAATATTTGGATTAACAGAGATTTTCCTGTCCTCATGAATTAGCTATTCATGTGCTATTCTAAATAGAACAGAAGAGGGTAATACTATGTTTTTGTTCACTATTGTCAGCACATGGTATGTGATTAAATAGGAGTTAATCAGCTTTAGACAGTTATAGAGGAATTTTGGGAGTCATGTGAGTGAGTTTAAAGAAAAAAACCCACTGCAAGGGAAGAAATTAAAAAATAAAGAAGAAAACCAACATTGAGCCATGCTTTCTGGTTGGTTGGTGTGCTTGGCCTTTTCATATGTGCTCATGTTCAGTATGTAAAACAGCCCTGTGAGATAGGCCTACTCTTATCCTGCTTTTTTAGAGATGAAGTAATTAAGGCTCAGAAAGCCCAAGTAATTGCCTAAAGCCGAACATTTTGTAAGTAGCAGAATCAGAATCTAAATCCAAGCCGCACTGTCTCCAAAGGCCAAGCTGTAAACAATAGGTAACTGAATAGTCAAATTAGAAAATTCTTTTGAAATCACAGGCACAGAAAGAATTGCAATAGGGTCAAAACCACATGATTGATAAGATATACTTTGTTACTCTGATATCTATAAGGGAAATCATTTAAAGAGAGACAATAAACAGAAATGCAAGTTGGCTTTTGGTACTTCAGCCATCATTTCAGACTAAAAGCCAGAATACTATGCCTACACTGCTGAGATTTCTTGGAGAATTTACTCTACTAAAATTGCATATTGATTGATATTGGAATGAAGAAAACAAAATCATCCTAGCACATAGTGATTTCAACAAGTACCTATTGATTAGGTGAAAGAGTTCTGATAATAAGAGTTTTGGGGGAAAATGACACTAAAATATAGATACAGTAGACTTAAAAATATATTTGATAGAAAAATCTTACTTGAATGAAGAATAACCATTAATAACTAGAATAAAATTTCTGTAATGTATCCAAAAATGTTATTTATCTTTAGATCATTTGAAAATAGAACCAGGTTAGCTTTAACATCAATTTGAGGGTCACCTGCAGAGAGAGTGAGCAAAAGAAGAGATGAATACTACTGTTTTGAATACGGATTTATTTTAGCAGATTTATATTAATAAACAGTCTTAATCCAGCAAACTGATCCTCATAGGATGCTCTCCTTTGATTTTGTTCGGTGCCTTTTACAGTAAAGCGAACAAAATGAATGCTTTTCTTCTTCTTCTTTTTTTTTTTTTAAAGATTTTATTTTTTTATTCATGAGAGATAGAGATAGAGAGAGAGAGAGAGAGAGAGGTAGAGGGAGAAGCTGGTTTCCCATTGAGCAGGAAGCCCAATGCGGGACTCGATCCCAGGACCCCAGGATCATGACCTGAGCAAAGGCAGATGCTTAACCATCTGAGCCACCCAGGTGCCCCGAATGCTTTTCTTCTTAATGCCACTTCAGACTACTGAATTATTGATATAGTATAGAAATTACACTGTTTCTATGACACCAACCATTTGGGTCAATGAAAAATGGGATGAGTGTTATTGTGATTCAATATTTTATTTCTTTGCAATGTACATAGAATTTCTGGGCCCATGACTTAGGTTATAGTAATATTCTTTACCCTTTAAATTAATAGCAGATTTCTTATCTGGTGAGTTAATCCTCAGTGAATAACTTCTGAAAAATACACATGAATTTATGGTACTTAAGTGTCTTCCTATTTAAGAGAAAACAATTCTTATTTACGTTAATGTCCAAGCTGATGAAAGGACCCCAGGAAATGTTAGGATGAATCTTTTGCTCTTGCCATCTAAGGTGAAAATTAAAATGCTTGTCACCATTGAAATGCTATTTTTAAGACACGACCCTTCTTCTTTGGCCCTCAGCCACTGTCTCAATTCATAACCAAGATTTATAGAAACTAATTTGAAAAAAATGACCCCATTTTAGGTTACAAACAAACCATCTGAAACCCCAAACTTTTTCCACATGGAATAAAGTGTACTAACTACTGAATAAGAATATCATTCTGCTAGGTTGACAAAAAAATTTTGACAGGAGTATAGCTGTTATCCTCCATAAATCAGCAAAGAATCCTTACACTCTGAAAGTCAAGGTCAGGACTGAGCAGACCAAAGGATGCTTTTTCAAGGGCACCAGAAGTCACAACAGAAACAGCTACATCCCCACTGTCTGCCTAATTAGGTTGCCTTTGGGCATTCAATTTAGCATATTGAATCCCTATTATGAGCAAATGGCTGTGTTTGATGAGGGCCTGCTTTAGCAGGAGAGGGCAATTAGGGTCAAGAAAAAATCTTTTGGGTTTATAAGTACTTTGGGTGTCATCTAGTCCTACACTCTTGATGTGCTCCTGGGGAAGCTGATGTCCTCAGAGGTTAATTGACCTCCTGGAGGGTCACACTGCTGCTGCCAAGGGTAAAGCTAGGCCTATCACACAAGCCTCCTGAATTTCAGTTCAATTCTATTTCCACTTCATTACTTGTCCCCCAGATGTCTAGTTTTTGCTTACTTTGCACAGTAAACAGATGGTTCCTCTCCACTTCTTCTTTGACTGAATGGCCATAGTATCTTGGAACTTAACCTTGCTGTATTCTTTGTAAGAATGAACTTGCCTCTCTTCCATCTTCCCCTAAATGGTGAAGCATTTTGATCCTCAGCTACCAAGAAGAGTTCATGATAGCACAAAAGCTACTCTTCATTGGCCAGTTATAGGCCTCAAGTATCACTTCCCTCCTGGGCAAGGCACGGACCCTGGGCATTGGACACAGCTGGTTTTCCAGGCACTAAGATGAAGTATGGGAATGGGGTGGGTTTGGCTGAGCCCAGGAGGGCAGGTAGCAAGCAGGGAGCTAAGAGTGAAAAGAAGGTCTGGAACCAAGACCATCTGGTTAAAACAACAAATCCCACAGGGGCTGGGCAGGCATACAGTGCAGGATCTGGGCCCACGTGTTCCTTCCCACCCCCTCCTCCATGCCTTTCCTAGCACCAGAGGGCCTGGCTGGAGTTGTGTGACAATGGAGAGCAGGTGCCCTCACTCCAGCCCTTTGTGCTGATTAAGCAGGGGGCTGTCACTGTGGAGAGTAGGGCCCCTACTGGAGGAGTTATATTTTTAGGGGAAAAAGTCCTCCAAATATTTCCCGAAAACAAAATAAAACAAATAAACAAAAACTAAAAAAGCAATCTTATGATTGCTTCTTGTATTTCAGTGCCAAAGAAGACCCACGCCAGAAAACATGCCGATTCCACAGTGTTCGATAATGAAATTACTACTTGAGTTATGATGCCTCTAAGGATTACTTCTGGTTGAACCCCATACAAATCTAAAAATGCCAATGATGTATTTTTAGAAATAAGTGTCATTCTTTGATTTGGATGAAAAATACCTTTTAATCCACCAAAATTTTTCAGAGAGCAAGGAAGCAATTCAAAATTAAAGGAATACAATAGTCATTAACTACTATATGACTTTGCAATATTCCTCAAACTTATGCTTACAAAATTCTTCCAAAACTCAGCTAGGTGGGAGGGAAACTATTTCCAATGTACTGGTTCAAGAACGTTCTTCTGATATATGTGTTAGGTTCCAGCTGAAGAAGTGCTAATGGAATAGATTATAGGTGAAAGATGTTTATTGTAGGTTCATGTCAATAAACATCCAAAAAGAAACAGTTGGCAAAAGCACTACTATATATGCACAACTCTTAGAATCTAAAGATGGAAATATTTATTGATATATTTTATATCTAAGAATATGGAGAAAAAGACTATGATGCAACCCTGGGTTTACCTGGTCCCAACTCTGTTTTACTAAAAGATATGCATTCTCATCTGTAAAGGAGGCTTCAAATGAAAGCTAGAGGTGAAAATGACAACCTTGGAAAACCATGTACTAAATGCAAACAAGCAATAAACCCCAAATAACAAGAGGGTTGTTATTAGAATGAATTTAGTAAGTGAAAACATTCTATACTGAAAATAATTATATTTATAGATGGCATTGGAAGTAAACAAACTGTTGACCAGTGAGTGACTTCAAAGATTGATAGAGGTTGAGCCAAAAATAAGAAAAACTTATCTTTGGCCCTATTAAAATGCTAAGTCAGATCCCCTCCTTTCTATAATTGAAACCACTCACTACTTTCCTTCTGGTTTATTAATATAGAAATACAAAGGACTATATGAGAAAGCTTTGTTTTTCTATTCTTCTATTCTTTTATATATATACACTGGTTGATAAAGAATGCCAAATGTTCTAGGAAAAGGGAAATAAGGGAATGTATGCATTAATTTATAACAAGACACTTGTGTCCTTTTGTTTTACCAAGATGAATATATTTATCATTGTTCTATTTTATTCTTTATTGATTGAACAAACTCAGAAAATAATCATGTATGATATATGCTGATCTCTTCACTTTTTTTAAACAAGATAATTATGTAAGGTACAATATCTCATGGAATTTTTCAAAGGCAAAGGTGATTAGAAAGCTCATTTCAAACATTATGTTCTGCAGCTTGCCATATCCTAATTTCCACACTACATTTTAATATAATATGTTGTCCAAATACAAACTGAAGGGTCTGGTCTGGGACATTGAACATGTTGTTCCTGATCAGATGGCAGTATAATACAATCTTGGCTCTGAGAATGACATGGAGCTATGGGGTGTGGGTAAGGTCAAATAGCAGAATAAAGATTGTAAGAACCACCTGAGGAGGTGGAAGGTGATTGAGCCTATGTGTTATGGAGGTGAAGGTGGGAATATTGGGGATTGGGTGAAAGAGCAACCTGGAACAGGGAAGATATAACTGCCTAACTCGAAGTAGCTGGGGGAGTGTTTCTGTTGAGCCCCACATCACCCTGAGTGGACCATCACCTTCCTAAAGTCACCTGAGGAGGGTCAATGGTAGGGCCAGCCTCTTAGCTGGAGGCTGGAGGACAACATCAATCATCATAGTCAGGCTGTCCATAGATGTCAAAGAAAGCAAGTGCAGCCTTGAGCTGGGGACCCTGAAGTTTCCCTCCTTTCCCCACTCTCCACTTCAAGAGCCAGATTATCACTGAGGCAGCTCTTGAGAAAGAGCAGTGCCTGGGGAGGAAACACGGGTGTTCCTTGAGAAACAGCATTGCTTGTTGAGTGTGTTGGGAGGAGGTGGATGAACTGAGAATAATTGAGCCTAGACTGGCAAAAAGGAGAGCACAATTAAAAAAAAAAATCAAAGACAAAGAAAACTGCCCTAATGACCCCAGAAAAGAAGTGTTTGAATAGCAACGTTGGATGTAAAATAACAAAGGGAGGGAACTTGGAAAAATTAAATATGAGTATAAAATAAAGATGCTCTTGATCATGCAAGGCCTCAAAAGTATCCACTTTGACAATACTGTAGAAAGAATTATATATATTCTAGAAGAGGAAAAGTAAACCCAGTACTCTATAGGAAATACATGAATATGTAAAACAGATTGCCTAAAAAAGCAATATAATGTACATATCTTTATTTACCTGGAAAACAATCAACTACACATTCAGAACTAAAGCAGATGATACTGCATTGCGTACACATATAATATTGCACATGTACACACACGTTATGTATACATATACAAATGCCTTGTATTCTCTTCATGTAGACCCTTTCTTTACTGAACCTGGGCTGGCCTGTGTAACCAGGTGGCAGAAGAGACACTGTGTGACTGTTAGGGCTAGCTCAGAAGAAGCATGGCAGCTTCTGCTTTGATCTCTTGGAATGCTTACTCTGATGAAAAGGAGCAGCCATGTGAGGAGTTTGAATAATACCTTGAGAATGCTATGCTGAGATTGTCCAAGCTAGCAACATGGAGAGGCCACATGGAACCAAGTCCCCACCTATTTCAAGGTCTCAGCTAAGGCACCAGATTTGTGACCAAAGAACTGTCTTGGATGTTTGGCCCAGAAGAGCCTTCAGTCCAGTTGTCACTTGAGTGTAACTGCATTGGAGACCCTTGTAAGAACTGTATATATAAATCTGGTCATTGTATAGAACGATAAGAGACCATGATGAGTTGTTGTTGTAAGCCACAACATTTTGGGGTGCTTTGTTATAAAGCAATAGATAGCTGAAACAATGAGTGGTAGTTTGATCACAAACATTTCCCTGATTGTCCCTCCTTCCCTGTGTCTTTGCCCTTTGCAATGTGAATTGGTAGCTTACTTAATCGAGAAGTGGAGTCTATTTCCCCATCTTTTGAGTCTGCATTGGCTTTGTGACTTGCTTTGGCTGTTAGAATGTAGGGAAAAAAATGATAGTGTGCCAGTTCTGAGCCGAAGCTTCGGGAAGCTTTGTATCCTTCTGTGTTCTTTCTCTTGCAACTCTGTTACCACCATGAAATCAAGTCCAGGTTATGGTATTGGAAGATTATAGAGCACGTCAAACAGAGATGTCAGCTTGGTCATCCCAGACAAGGCCCCAGACATACACACCAGCCAAGAGATTTAAAGGCATCTAACTCACCTGCAGTTCACCTCAATGCCTGAATGAGCCCCACCAGGCCCAGCTAACTCATAGATTTGTGAGCAAAACTAAATGTTTAGTGTTGTATGCCATTGAGATTTTGTGTTTATTACATGGCATTATTGTGATAACAGATAACTAATACATTTGGAAAGAAAAAAAATCCATTATAAATCTAAAACCAAAGCTGTGATGATACTAATATACTTCCAAGGTAGTAATAAAGTTATCACATGGTTGTAAAAACATATTAAAATACTTTTTGTTCAGGATCTTGATCCAATAAGTCTGACAAGATTCATCAGAGATACAACAGAATGTGCAAATAAACAAAATGTGCTGTGAAAAGAGGAAATAATTCTAAACCAAAGAGATTTTAAGACAATAAAATTATAAGCAACTATCACTTCTAATTTAAACATAGACATCTCACATGAACCGATAATCATTAAAGGAGTTAAAATAAAAATTATCTTCCTAACCAAGAGAAAGTCTTGGTTGCAGATGACAGAATCTACTCAAGAAAGTTTAAGTAAAAAAGGATTTTAAAAGGGTATAGATTTTTCAGATTATTTTTGGAAGGCCTGATGAAACAGTCTCTAGGCTGAACTTTCAGGAAATACTCTCCAAAACTTCATTGCAGAATTGAGTCAGCTAGGGACCTGCTTCTCCTACTGTAGTCAGTAGAAGGCTGAATTAAGGAGCCACCGGTAAGGCTGTTAGCTCCTGAATCATGCTGCATTTGCACAATCTAAGCCAGAATTGTCCACTTCTCTTACCATATGACTTGGTTCTGAATCAAAATTCTCATCTAAGTAAATTGTTCCAGAAAATTGAAAAGATTAAAAGTGACACTAGTCATTTTTGAGGGTAGCATAATCTTGATTCTTAAAACAGTCAATAAAAGAAAAATTTAAGACCATTTCATTTATGACAGAAAATTCCAGTGCAAAATTTTAGATAATGAGAGCCAATCATGTATTATAGAAATATAATATGATCTAGTAGAATTTATTCCAGGAATACAAAAGACTAACTTAAAATCAGAAAATCTATCATTAAATAAACCACATTAATAGAAAAAACTTGATAAATTTCAATATCTCTTAATGGAAAAAAAAATAGTACTTCAAAGTAAATTAAAACATGAAGGAAACTCCTTTGACCTGATAAATATTATGTACGAAAACTCTACAGAAAATATTTAATAGAGGGGCACCTGGGTGACTCAGTCATATGACCGTCTCCCTTTAGCTCTGGCTCAGGTCGTGATCCCACGGTCCTAGGATCGTGTCTCTCATTGGGCTACCTGCTCAGTGGAGAGCTTGCTTCTCCCTCTCCTGTTTCCCTTGCTTGTGCTCTTTCTCTCTCTGTCAAATAAATAAATAAAATCTTTAAAAAGGGGAAAATATTTAATAGAGGAAAGTGTATTTATTTGTTTTTTAATGGAGAAACTTGAAATTCACTCCCTTTTAGAGGAGGAACCAGAGAAGGACATGGCATATCAGCACGGCTTACTGACCTACAAATAATTAAGGAAAGAACAAACTTGTCATATTTGCATGCAATGTAATCATCTACATTGATGTAATGTAATCATCCACATACAAAACAGAGCACAGTAAACAGACAAACTCTTAGTACAAAAAGAGAGTTCAGAACTTGCTAGTTATAGAAAATCTTAGGACTAAGTCCACAACATCAATAATTTACTTGAAAATGCTAAAGAAATCAGGCACTATAACAACAAAATTACATATAAATTGGGAATCATCTACAAAGAATGCAGAAAATTGGTGCACTTAAAAAATTTTTTAACCCCATAGGAGATTTAAAATGAGTCCTGAATGATTAGAGAGATATAGCATGTTAATGACAGGGTGACAATGTTGTAAAGATATAAACTGTCCTCAAGTGATTCCACAAACTTAACCCAATTCTAATTAAAAAAGTCTTTGTGGTGTCAGAGTGGTGGATATTTTCTTAAACAGGATGGGAAAATTGCAAAAATAAGGTAAAAAATAGATTTAATTATATCTAAATTAGGGGTTTCTGTTTAATAAAAAAGACTGGGCAATTTTAACAGAATGTGGATGAGCTTGGAGAAGATACATACTGTATATTAAAAAGGGATTAATATCTAAGATATTCAATGAACAAATTAATAAACAAAACTCAAAAGAAATAAATTAGCAATATTTATATTGCATAGGAGAAATCTGTATGGGTAACAAGTATGTGAAGAGACGTCCAATGTCCGTAGTAATCAGAAATGTAAATGAAAACAGTATTACAGCACACTTTACAACCATCAGATTGGCATAAGTTAGAAAGTCGGAAAACAGCAAGTGTGGACAGACAGAAATTCTCATGCATCCCTCCTGGGAATTCGAAGGAGCAACTTCTGAAGAGCGATCGGTTTTAGTACTTCGTAATGGGTGGTGGATGCCAATCATGAAATACTACATAGCAGAGATAACAATATTACACCCATGTAGATGCAGTTATATATATATTAATATTATATATATGTGTATATATATATAAAAGGAAACGGAATAGCCTTACATAATTCAATACTATTTTTACTGTATATTGTCTCTGTTCCTTTCTGATAATACTTTTAGGGTCTCTCTTTGCTTAGAGGACCCCTTTCAATATTTCCTGTAGAGCTGGTTTGGTGTTTACAAATTCTTTCAGTTTTTGTTTGTCCTGGAAGCTTTTTATCTCTCCTTCTATTTTTAATGATAACTTAGCTGGATAAAGTATTCTTGGCTGCATGTTTTTCTCCGTTTAGTGCTCTGAATATATCATGCCAGTTCTTTCTGGCCTGCCAGGTCTCTGTGGATAAGTCTGCTGCCAATCTAATATTTTTACCATTGTATGTTACAGACTTCTTGTCCTGGGCTGCTTTCAGGATTTTCTCTTTGTCACTAAAACTTGTAAATTTTACTATTAGATGGCGGGGTGTGGACCGATTCCTATTGATTTTGAGAGGTGTTCTCTGGGCCTCCTGGATTTTGATGCTTGTTCTCTATGCTATATTAGGGAAATTCTCTACAATAATCCTCTCCAATATACCTTCTGCTTCTCTCTCTCTTTCTTCTTCTTCTGGAATCCCAATTATTCTAATGTTGTTTCGTCTTATGGTATCACTTATCTCTCGAATTCTCCCCTCGCGATCCAGTAGTTGTTTGTCTCTCTTTTGCTCAGCTTCTTTATTCTCTGTCATTTGATCTTCTATATCACTAATTCTTTCTTCTGCCTCATTTATCCTAGCAGTAAGAGCCTCCATTTTTTATTGCACCTCATTAATAGCTTTTTAAATTTCAACTTGATTAGATTTTAGTTCTTTTATTTCTCCAGAAAGGGCTTTTATTTCTCCTGACAGGGTTTCTCTAATATTTTCCATGCCTTTTTCGAGCCCAGCTAGAACCTTGAGAATCGTCGTCCCGAATTCCAGATCTGACATATTACCAATGTCTGTATTGATTAGGTCCCTAGCCTTTGGTCCTGCCTCCTGTTCTTTTTTTTGTGATGAGTTTTTCCGCCTTGTCATTTTGTCCAGATAAGAATCCGCGGTTCTCCTTGTTAAGTGAACTTGGTCTTGGCTGGATTTCTTGTTGATCTTCTGGGGGAGGGGCCTGTTGTAGTGATTCTCAAGTGTCTCTGCCCCAGGTGGAATTGCACTGCCCTTATCAGGGGCCGGGCTAAGGAATCCTCTCAGGTTTGCTTTTGGAGCTTTTGTTCCCTGAACACTTTCCGTAGAGTTCCGGAGGACGGGAATGAAAATGGCGGCCTCCGAATCTCCGGCTTGGGGGAGCCGAGAGCTCAGGGCCCCAGTCTTCAGTGTGCCTTCAGAGAAAAGCGCTTAATCACTCCCGTCTCCCCAGCCTCCAGCCACGCTTGGAGAAAATCGTGCGTAATCAGTCCCGTCTCACTGGCCTCTGGCTGTGCTTCGAGGTCACTGAGCCTGTGACCAAACGTCTCTGTCTCTGGCAGAGTCCCACCTGGAGTCTCTGAACCCCGTAGATCCCTGAGCTCTCCCAGGTCGGAGTCTCCCCGGATCTTGTGGGGACCCCTCGCACAGAGCACCGGCCCGTGTCACAGACCACGGCTCTAGGAAACCCCGAGTTGAGAGCTCACTCCTCAGCTCTGTCTCCGCAGCCGGCTTCCCCGCTCTCATACCTGTGAGCTCTGCGACACTCAGACACCCCCGATCCTTCTGTGACCCCACGGGACCTGAGTCCACGCAGTCCCCGCAAGGTCTTCACCCCACATTAGCCTCTGGAACGATGTCCCTCCATGGAGCAGACTTTTAAAAGTCCTGATTTTGTGCTCCATTGTTCTGCCACTTGCCGGGAGCCGGCCCCTCCCCCCCGGGGTCTGTCTTCCCGTCGCGTTGGATTCACTTCTCCGCTGGTCCTACCTTTTAGAAAGTGGTCGATTTTCTGTTTCTAAAATTGTTGTTCTTCTTCTCTTTGATCTCCTGTTGGATTCGTAGGTGTTCAGAATGGTTTGATAGGCTATCTAGCTGATCTCCTGCTGCCTGATGTCATCTCAGCCTGCTACTTCTCCGCCATCTTGACTCCTCCCCCCCTCAATACTATTTTTTTTAAAGATTTTATTTGAAATAAATAAAAGGGGAGGGGGAAGGTCAGAGGGAGAAGCAAGCTCCCCGCTGAGCAGGAGCCCTATGCAGGACTCGATCCCAGGACCCTGGGATCATGACCTGAGCTGAAGGCAGTCGATGAACCAACTGAGCCACCCAGATGTCCCTCAGTACTATTTGTTTAGATGGAAATCACATTCTCATTTCTTTCCAAGACACCTATGGATGCAATAATACATAAAACACATTAGAATTGATGCAATGGGGCAGGGAGAAGGGAAGTAAGTGTGTGGGTTATGCAAAACACAGAAATAAAACACAGAAAATAAAACACAGAAATAAAACAGGAGACAGGCTTTGCAGGGATCGGTGATGATAGCCTGAAACAGAAGAATGCTGTACCCAGCACGGTCCATTCCAAGTCCAAAACAACAACAAAACAAAGTAAGCAACCGGGAGCACAAGTGTGGGGGCTGAGTGAGGAGTCTGAGGGCGGTAGGAGGTGCCCTTTGGGAGAATCTAGTCCCTGAAGGGGTTAAAGTCAGCATCCTGCCCCTTTAAGCTCCGCGTGCAGGGTGGTGGGTTGAGAGGGAGCTCAGAGGGGCAGAGCCTGTTCCACCTGTCATCGATATATATACCAAACTCAAACCTGGGTTTCAAGTTGCTTTCTGCAAGCCCTGCACCCTGGTGACTTGTTGATGAGATGGGAATCATCTGATACTAAATAATCAGAACCGTTAGGCTAGTGCTCACCGCCATGCATGGTCTTTAATTCAGGGTGCTGTAACGAAGTAGCTTAGACTGGGTACCTGTATCAACAACAGAAGTATACTTCTCACAGTTCTAGGAGCTGGAAGTTTAAGATTGGGGTGTCAGCATGGCCAGGTACCTGTGAGGCCGTCTTCCGGGTTGGTTGCAGATTGCTGTCTTCTCTTCGTATCCTCACAGGGCAGACAGTAGACAGAGGGAGCAAGCACTCTTGTGACTCATAGGAGGGCTCTAGTCCCCAGCATGGGGACTCACTCTCATGACCTCATCTAATCCTAGTCATCTCCCAAAAGCCCCACCAACTAATGCCATCACACTGTGGGGTAGTGTTTCAATATATGAATGGGGGGGGGGGCACTGACATTTAGTCCATTCACGTGGTATAGAGACTCATGGGCAGTATATAGCCGGGCAATTTGCAGAGAGCACTCTAAGCCTCTCTTTCCGCAAATGAGCTCTTTGAGGAGCAGAAGGCACAAATGCCCACCTCCCTCTGGGACCCTTGCAGTCTTTTATTTGGCCATCCTCTTTCTTATTCATTCCACCACTCAAGAGTGGTTCCTTTTCACATCAGAGCAGCACACCCAGACTTTGCATGCCAGGGTAAATTGGGCATCAGCCTTGGCCCATAGCTTTGCACAGGACTTGGTATCCAATCATAAATTAGTCCCTAAGGGGGCAGTGAGAACATCCCAGTAATTTGTTCTGACAAAAGCTGGATTAAACATTTCCAGGTCATTTGGTGCTCAGCGTGGCTCAATTAGGCACACCCGAACCCACAGGCATCTGGCTTTTTGTATTTTTGGAGAGCAAACCAGTGTGAGAGAGAAAGACACCAGGGAAACTCCATGTGGCTGGGAGATGGGAAGTTATAAACACTGGATTCCTCCCCAGCCCAGTCCTGGGACAGACACCATTTACGTCCCATTTGAAGTAGTCAGCGTATTAGGTTCTCTTAGATAGGTATATGCATTCTTCAATAACATGAATTTGCTCATTGTTTAAAAAAAATTAGACTTCAGAGGGCCATTATTAATACAAGCCTTTCAATCAAGGATGTCAGACCTCGTCTTCTTTTAAATTTCAAATCTCAAATTTGTGTTCTCTGCTATTTTATATTCAGAAGTATTGTGTGATTCATCACACAGCATGTGTTACTGGATTCCTTAGGATTTCATATGTTCTAGCAGCTTCTAATTGTTAGCAAAAATAGCATACCTGGCTTGCATTAAATAGTTTAGTCATGGTAGTCTCCACTGCATTGCTATTTTTTAAGTATTTTTTTTTCTTTTAAGCCATTGGTTTTATTATTTTTCTTTTAAAACTGAACTTATTGGGACACCTGGTGGCTCAGTTGGTTAAGCGGCTGCCTTCGGCTCAGGTCATGATCCCAGCGTCCTGGGATTGAGTCCCACATCGGGCTCCTTGCTCAGCAGGGAGCCTGCTTCTCCCTCTGCCTCTGCCTGCCACTCTGTCTGCCTGTGCTTGCTTGCTATCTCTCTGTCAAATGAATAAATAAAATCTTTAAAAAAAAAACTGAACTTATTTAGGGTTTAGGACCATTTTACCTTGTGATAGTAGTCAACTGGTATTTTGTCTTGTATTATTTTCCTGATGAATTTTTGGTCATCTTGGGGTGGGCTGAATAAAGCCAATGAGTTAAATACATGTCCCCACATTTAATCCATTTGAACAACTTTATAGCTGCTCAATATTCCATACTATACAAACAGTGGAGATATTTTTCCAATTGTTTTCAGGTTTGATTACCTAAAAATGTTTTATAAATATCTTGAAAGGGGGATTAATACCATAACAGTAGTGATCCTTAAATATCAATTTAGGATTCTTGCTGAAAAGTTAACGAGTGGAAAAAATCAGTCCAGTGTCTGACTGCACATCAAGTGATAAAGATCAACTTCTCCTTTGTGGAAATGCTAAAGTTGTTCTCATCGTATTTCCCTTCCTATCCTTTGAACATTTGAATGAGAGACTATTTCAGTGGCTAGACATAAAGGTGGTTACATAAGCACATGTGTAACGTTCTAGAGTTGCAATGAAACTGACTAGTTACTTGTCCAGTTGAGCACTGACTAAAGAGTCATAGAACTTTTCCAAAATTCGAGGGTGTCTCTGAAGATGGAGTTAGAAGTATTTGATATGGTTTCCTTGCAAGGAGATGACTATTTTAGGGCTCTAAGTCAAAGGGTTTTGTCATCTCTTTCTCCACTACCATACACAGGGCTAAAAAACGTTCTTGTATTGTCTGTCTGGATTCCAGCTTTCGGTCAAAAGTGAGATTTAAAGATCTGAAAAGCAGAAGGTGGCAGAGCTTGCTGGCTAATTGGATATAGTAGAAAGGTTTTGTTCACCGTTCTCAAGTCTTCAGCATAGACTGTTGGCACGCGTGGGTGGTGCATTTCGTTAAGCATCCGACTCTTGATTTTGGCTCAGGTCGTGATCTCAGAGCTGTGAGATCAAGCCCCATGCCCAGCTCTGTGCACAGTCTGCTTGAGATTATTTCCCCTTCCCTCTCTCTACCTCTTTGCTCCTCACCCAGCTCATGCTCCCCCCTCCTCTCCCTAAAGTAAATAAATAAATAAAATCTTAAAAGAAAAAAAATGCATTGGATATTCCAGTATGACAGTAGCAACTGGAAGGTGGATCGATCCTTTTTCAGACCTTCTTCAGAAGAAAAAATTTGGGTCCCCTGTGTCTGTCAATAATAATTGTCTTAACTTGGGCGCCTGGGTGGCTCAGTGGGTAAAGCCTCTGCCTTCAGCTCAGGTCATGATCTCAGGGTCCTGGGATGGAGCCCCACATCGGGCTCTCTGCTCAGTGGGGAGCCTACTTCCTCTTCTCTTTCTTTCTCTCTCTGCCTACTTGTGATCTCTGTCTGTCAAATAAATAAATAAAATCTTAAAAAAATAATTGTCTTAACTCATCTAGGACAATGGGAGATGAAATTCTCTCTTCTAGAAGAATTATAGAGAGCAAGTCAGCACAATCTTTTAACGAAGAGCTTTGAGCAAGGTATTTGGCAGATGTTACATTTTCTTTTCCCTCCCTATATTTATCTCCTGGAGAATAGGCACATAGATCGTCTTGTAACTTGCTTGCAAACAGTGATTACAGTCTATTAAACTTCCTTTTGTTCCCTGAGGAAGAGAAAAATAATTACACACATATATTAGATTGTTCCAAGATTTTTGAGACTCTCTTCTAACATTCTACCCCTTGATGTATCAGTTGGTAACCGATGTCTATGACAATCTTTGGTGCATAAAATATTCCCGTATTTGACCTGTTAAACTTAAATAAAGATGGATAGGTATGATTGCCTGCCTTGATGACATACTCCCAAATCCAATAAATGTCAATTTTTTGTGCAAGAGTATTTGCATCTCAGCTGTCTAGAGATTACCATTACAGATTTCAGATTGGTTACACGTTTGTTCAATATATTTGGCTTGCTGTTGCTTTCACTTAACTTTCAACTATAGGATTGGTTTTCTTGTATTAGCCATTCTTATTACAACGAATAAGATTCTTCTAATGAGTCCTGTTTAAATTGAGT